>PVLD010003075.1:0-150249 GCA_004027595.1 Dinomys branickii
AAAAAATAGCTCTGTGACTTGATTCCCTGCTGTTGGTTCTGCTCACTGTTGGCTGGACAAGGGCAGACAACAGTAATGGTGCTACTTTAATTATGCAACTGCGATGATTTTGATGTCTCAGATTGGCTTGTGTGAAGATAAAGAGATTATCTTTATTTTCTAACTTAACTGTAAACCATCTGTACTTGTGCTCTTTTAGGGTTTCATGTGGCAAGCTGATTGCTGTTTCCTCAGAAATAATTACTAAGTTGCCTAAGTTATAAAGGATACATTTATACTCATTTTCATAGCGGTTTTCAAATTGGTTTTGGGACCCCCTTTACCCTTTTTTAAAAAAAGAAATGAATGAGGACCCCAAGAGTTGGTTTATGAGCAATTTTATTCTAAAGTACTATGTTAACAATGTATTTTATGCAAAAAGCATGCTTTCAAAAGAATCGGGAAGAGTAGCCTTTTTTTTCCCCGTTTTGTTTATCTCTTTAATGTTTGGTTTAAGAGAAAAAGCTCACCGGGCTGGATGGTGTGTACCTATAATCCCAGTACTGAGGCAGGAGGTAGGAGGATCAACATGAGGTTGAAGGCCAACCTACATAGTAAGTTCAAGGCAGGTTTGAACTACATAACAAAAGAGTTTCTCTCTTAAGAAAAAAGAAAGAAAAAGCTCAATTTTCTTCTGCTTTTCAGTGTACTGTTGTTTTTTTTTTCCTTGAAGTATATGAAGAAAATTCAGCCACTGACAGGTATGTAGGTAGAAAAAGGAATATTTTCAGATAATTGCGGATGTTCTCTTTTGATATAACAACTCATCCACAATTAGTTTCTTAAAGTTGTAATGTTTAATGTAGATTTGAAGGCATATTAATGATCTTGGATTTTTTACTTGTATATAGTTTTGTAACATCCATTTACCAGTTGGAAAATAATGGTTCCTTAAATTATGCAGATCTTCTAAAAGTTGATACAAAAACTGTCAAAACATAATTAATTTAAATATCTCATCAGAAAAATTTTTAGCCGCTAGGAGATCAAGTTTATGGTAATGTGGCTTTTCTAAAATTCTGATTTCCATTTGAAATTATAAAATTTATTAACAATACTGTAGTTTTTCTGTAAGTAATAGATTCATCTGCTCACTTTTGAAAATATGCCTATCAAATACCTAAAATCTGAAGAGCTAGGAAAGCTGAGGCAGGAGGATTGTTGCAAGTTCGGGACCAGCCTGGGCTACAAAGTGAGCTCAAGGCCAGCCTGAACTGCATAGTGAGACTCTGTCTCAAAAAGATACACCGAAAAAAATCCATGCTCAAATGCTGAGAGATATTTATTGCCTCATCAAGAACACTCCTAAGTGAAATTTTCCTGTTTTTGTTACTGCTTCTATGGAGTTGTGAGGGATATGGCAACTATGAGTACCTCCTCTGCCTTTATTAATGCTAAGAGCCCCACAGTTCTACCCATCTTTGCTTTGTAGTTACCTTTAAAACCACTTCCTCAAATGTGATCCTGTGGTGATTACTCCAGAATATGATGATATCCAGGGTCCAGCTGTTTTCTGTACTACTCTGCTTCCATCACTTAAGAAAAATGCTATACCATAAACTCATCATTACTTTTTCTCTATAATAATTTTTAAAGTTCTAAAGGAGTGCAATGTTCATTGTTTTTTACTACTTTATACTTCTATCTTGATTTGTTAATCCGGTTTTGTTTCCAAAAAGAGGTATGACTTCTATCTTGATTTGTTAATCTGGTTTTGTTTCCAAAAAGAGATATGCTGTTGACATTGGATTCTAATTAATAGATTTAGAATTCATATAATGCTCTAAAGCATTTTGTATTTTGTGTTTTCACTTGAAAGTTTTTTTTTTTGGAATGCATTTTCTTTGTTGGTTACTTGAATAATTTAATATATTCTTTCAGTTTTCTGTGTAGATTTATCCAGCTCTCATTCCAGTGTCACCACTGCTAATTCTGTATATATGTTGTGTTCTCACTACCTGCATCTGGTTCCTGAGCTTTAATAGTGAAGGAATCACACTTTTCTAATATTTTTGAGACTTAAGAGTTCATGTGGTGAACAGTAAGAGTTTGAACAGTGAAACTCACCTTTTTTCTGAACAGTGCTATCAGAATTTATCTAAATAGAATTGGATCCTGGTAATGAGTTGGTAATGGTAATAGTGACATAGCAGGGATATCTGTATGCATTCAAGAACGTTTCTTGTAGAGAATCCTATCTGAGAAGTGTGTTTGGTCCACTAACTTAAAATTTTTGGAGTGGCCAAAATTGGCTTTCTTGGTTTGCCTTTAGAAAGGTGAATTGTTTGGACAAGGGAGACACTGTCCTGTGGTTTATTTGTAGATAGCCTAAGAATACTATACTGCACAAAACACTTTCGTAAATTTTGTATAGGTGACAAGTTACTCCCCAAAAGACTGGCAGTTCTTGGGAGACCTGTGATTCTGCTAATTTCATTAAAAATATTTCCTAATATTACATTTATATAATTGAAAATATATTGTGTATCCCTTACCTGAAACGCTTGTGACCAGAAGTGTTTCAGGTTTTTTGGGGGGTGCATATACATAATGAGATATCCTAGGGCGGTGTCCAAGCCTAAACACAACACTCATGAGGGTTTATATGAGCCCTAATGTACACATACATGTAGCCCAAAGTTAATTTTATACACTATATTTAGTGCCCATGCAATTTGACTATAACGTGAATCATATGAGGTCAGGTGGAATTTTCCTCTTTACATCATGTCAGCCTTTACAGAGGTCTGGAGTTGGAAGCATTTTCTATTTGTATTTCCTTCATATTGTAGAGTTTACCTTAATTTTCTGTCAGTTGTAGAAAATTAATAGGCAAAATATAAGATACTCATAGCCACAAAAAAAATATTAATCCTTAGTGTATGTATTTTCAGTGCTTTATGTAAGGCTATTTTATAGTGTTTAAGAATTCAGCAAATATTCCCCTAAGAAAGCATTTAAAAATTAAATTTGTTGATTAATACCAAATCATTTTTCTCGTGATTTGTTCTGCTTTTAAAATATGTGGGTTTAATTGAATATCAGAGTAATAGTAATGCATCTGTTTTGTGATTTTTTAATTACCTCCATAATTAACATACCCAACGCATTACTTATTCAGAAGCATCAATGAGAATGTGATCTTGCATTGTTGAAAACAGAGCTTAGATATAATATGGAACTTCGTT
Organism: Dinomys branickii; assembly: GCA_004027595.1. Lineage (NCBI taxonomy): Eukaryota > Metazoa > Chordata > Mammalia > Rodentia > Dinomyidae > Dinomys > Dinomys branickii. The sequence goes on from PVLD010003075.1 coordinate 3,228, forward strand.
CACAAATTCAGGATGTGTAATTGGTGATCATGTTTTATCTTCCTTATGGATAGTTGATTCCTGGGCCCTCTTATACAAGGAGCTCCTCTGTCAGTGAGTTTTAATGCTTATAAAAAATGAAATAAATTAAAATACTGCCCGATAAAGTATAGGCAACAGTCTGAGCATAACATAGTATGCACTTGGGCTTCTAGTCTATTGTCAGAACCTAGAATACATATTTTTCTCAGCCTTTGCAAAGAGTTTTTGCTAGAGACTTAGAACACGTGAAAATATTGATAGGTAATACAATTTTACGTTACCCTGACATATTGTTAAAAATGAACTCTTCAGTTGATCATAGCCAAAAGGCCAAAAAGCAATTAAAAATGAATTGTTTATAAAGCTGCTAACCTTATCAGTATTCTTGAGAGTTGAGAAATGGTTATCAGAAACAGTTGATTGACTTAGAAATATACCTTATTGTTGTTATAAATTTTTTATGCAGCCATTGCCAAAATCTAAAAAAACTTCTAGCAAAGGCAGTAAGAAGGAACGGAACAGTTCTGGAACAGCAAGGAAGGCAAAACAAACCAAGTGTCTCGAAATCCTATCAGATGAATCTAGTAGTGATGAAGATGAGAAGAAAAACAAGGAGGAATCTTCAGATGAAGATAAAGAAAGTGAAGAGGAGGTAAAATACTTCTTTATATGGAGAGTGTTAAGTATTTTTGGTGTATATTAGTTGTCCTTAATTGTAAAGAGGCAGAAATAAGTGCTAGCCTGTATCTTTTCCTAAAGGAACATTTAGTTTTATTGCTAAGCCAAAATGTAAGAATTGGACAGCAATGAAGTTGGTGTGGCTGGATTTGAAGTATTCAAGGCTGTGAACTAGATTTGAAGTCTAGAGCAGAGTTAATACAAGGGAAGTAGGTGAGATGCATATCTTGGACAGGAACACAAAGAAGCAAATTCTTACAGAATTTTTTTCACAGTATATTATATTTGAACTGATAACTTTATCATGTAAAAAAAAGTTTTAAGGACCATCTTTTTTTCAACTTTTAGGATTATTTAATGAAAATAATATTTGGAGTTTATTTGATCAGTGGGGAATGCCTGCCGTTTTCTGTTTGGGAGTATTCGTAAAATGTTGAGAATACGTACCTACCAGTGTGAAATATTAGGAGAACTGATGAAGCAATTAAAAACTTAACTTTGGTTCTTAACTATTCTGTCAGGTAGATAAGGAAGAATACGTACAGAAGACCAGTTCCTATTAATGATGGATTGGTAGACTATTTAATCTTGTTTTGAGGTCTTCCTTCAGAGGACAAAACTTGCTCTGTAAATGGTGTAATCTTCTTTATCTTACTTAGGGACTTGATTAAAGCTTGCTTGACATTTTGGGCTAAATAATTCCTTTATTGCGGGGACCACTTTCATACCCTAGTTGTGACAATCCAAGATGTCTATAAGATAACCCCCACACCCCATGCGGGGCACCATCTCCAGTTGAGCACTACAGTTAAGAGGGATTGAAATGTCCTATTTTATATGTGTATATATTTAGTCTGTAGATTTGTCTTGAGGTATTTAATTGTATAACTTTTAATGTCAAATTTTATAAAAATACCTATAAAACTAAGCATAAACACTTCACATTTGAAGAGAGACCTGCAAATCTAGGAGATTGCTTCATAAATATCCTAATATGTTATTGGCATGAAAGAAAATGAGTAATTTGATGACTTAGCATTTTTGTGGATTGGACATTGGAAGGAAAACATATTCATTTGTATTTGTAGCATTTTAAAAGTAATTGTGTCCTGTGTTCCAACTGTATGTCATCTGTCATTTGCCATTTGAAGATAGTTAAGACATGAAAAGTTGTTATAGAATATGTGTATTACATTTTTTCAGAGACAAAGCATGAACCTTAACAACTGCATTCAAATCCCATCTTGTGCTTGGGTTATCTTTGTATGGCTTTGGACAAAGTTATTTAAAGTCTGTTTCCCATCAGTAAAATGAAGATAATAATAGCACAGCCCTGTTAAGTCCCTAGACATACTGAATACTACCCATGTATTAAATGACTTTATTTAAAGTAGCGCAGTGCCATCAGGCTCGGTGGCACATTCATGTAGTCCCAGCACCAGGTGGCTTGCAGCCTGGGCTACATTAAGTGAGTTCAAGGCCAGCCTAAACTACATGGTGAGACCCTGTCTCAAAAAAGAAAGCACAGTGCCAACCCATGTACTACTATGTAAATACTAGTTGCGGCTATTATTGTTAAAGGTTGCCTGTTAGGGCAAGTTAAATACCTACATTGCATCTTCCTGTCATTGCCAATGTGCAGGTTTAAAGTGAGGATGTTTTGTACTGTCTTCCAGGTTATTACCCTATGGTTCTGGATTAGTTTTGTCCTCTGTTTATAACCATACTAGGATAGTGATCACATGTAGAACTATTCCACTGAAGAAGTTTAGTGCTATAAACTAAGGTGTGTCGCTAGAAATTCAGGTCAAATGATAGAAATTCACAGAGTGAAAACAATAGAAATGCTTTTACGTGCATTAAGTATACAAAAATCACAATATGAACTCTTTTTCAGGGTTAGAGATTTTTCCTGCATATGCTTGTTTTGATAGGCTTCATCAGATGTAATTCCAGTATAGTTTAGACTGAGACACCTCCCCCTCCATAAAATTCCCTCTAGTAGGATGGGCAGTCTTACTACTCTAAAAGCCCTTCAAATTTAGGACTGTTCTGAAAAACTTTATTGCTCATCCCATTTCTGTGAAAGGCTCTGATTGCTTTTGAAAGGTAAGTTCTGGCAGGAAGAAGAGTATTTTCTGTGGCAGGTTTGTTTTTCTTTATTTTTCCACTTTACAAAGAATCCACCCATGGCAACCGTGTTAGGAATGTCATAGGTAGAGGAAGTTTGGGTTATTATGAAAGGACCACTTTTCTAAAAGGCCGTAAACAAAAAATGCAGGTTAACTGGAAAACTTAGGTTTTTTTTTAATAGTTTTTCTGTTGATTGCCTGAAATTTTTCTTTATTAATTACTCTGCATCAGGATGAGCTTCTTGTTATATTTTAGGTTCTTAAAATCTAAACTATGAAGATTAATTTAACCTTTATCAGTTTCCTCTGTAAATTGAGAGATTTGGACTATAATTGGTAGTTCAAGTGTACCCTGCATTATGTTACTAAAATGAAGAATTTTACACAGAAATAGTTCAAGTTGTCGTTGTCCTTTGGCAGGTTATGAGGGTGAATATTACTGATTGCCTTGCTAAATTTTGTGTTTAGCATAGGAAGAGTCAGATGCTTAATTCACAAGTAAATTCAGTATTTTAAAAAATAAGTCACTGAAATCCTAAAAACAAAACTGACAAGTTTCTAAAAACTCTTTTGAAAACTAGGTGCTAGAACTAGCATATTAGCTGATAACTGCTAAAGCTTTAGAGGTTTTCTGTTTCTGTAGCTTTGTTTCTTCGATACACAGTGAGTAGAAGCTCACAACTGTTTTGTGAGCTTCCTAAGAATCAACTCAAATTAGAAGCTCTGAGAGTAACTTTGATAATTGCTTTATAAAAAGAACTGTTCTGAATTTTCCTCATTAGCTTGGGTCTTGGACATAGGCTTTTTAGGACAAAAGGAAGAACAGTTGGAAACCAGACAGGAACTAGTAGATGAAGTTTAAACACACTGAAAATTAACTAGTTTCCAGATTGTATTAGCACATTGAGCAAGTGAGAGTAAACCTTGCTTTTTGGTGCCTTTCACAGGTGTTAGCCTGAGGCCTACAGAAATTAGTACAGGGACTACAGCAAAAAGAAAGGGGGAACAGCACCCACTGGGGAAAGAACTGAGCATGGTAGACCCTGAAAGCATGCTGTTTGGTTTTTAAGAGCTTGTCCTAATGTACCTCTTTATCTTTAGTGTTTGTTTTTTAGTATTTTTAATGCAGTCTTACCTCCGGAGAAATGTAAACTTTGTGGATGTATTGCTTTGTATTTAGAATTTATTTGAATGTTCCCATATGTATCAGCAGTTTTCCATCGAAACAATTATCAGTCTAACTGATGTCCAAAACAAGTTCATTTGCCTTTCACAATAAGTCCACAGATGGGCAGTTCTGTAAAGATGTGGGTGCCATCTCTTCCTGATCTGCTACTTGGCATATAGCCTTCAGTGATGTTTGACTTTTTTCCTTGGAGGAGATGCCTTTTACCAGTGATCTCTGTACAGGGCATTGGCCAGAACTTTGTCACCTGGTAGTCTAGCTGCAAGAGAAGCTATATGAGATCCAAGTGTTACCTTTCCTGCCTTCTCAGGAAGGAGGTAAATTAAAAGTGAGTTGGCAGTAAGCTATCCTACAAATCAGAGAAACTTTCATTTATAAATTTTGGTAGTAGTAAAGTCAGGCATGGTATTGCACATCTGTAAAAATCTCACCATGCAGGAGGCTGAGGCAGGAGGATTGTCATGAGTTTAAGTACAGCCTGGACTATATTTATAATGAATTCTACATAGTGAGACCTTATCTTGAATATGAAAGTTCTGATAGTCCTTAATTATTATTTTTTTTAAGACTAAAATCTCATTTCACCAGAAAAATCACAAAATTGAATAAACCATTTAATCCTTCTTTAGGAAGACAAACTTGAGTAATCACTATAATAAAGTCCGTTTATACTTAAACTTGATTTCATAATCTTTTGTGAACTATAACTACATTTGCACATTCTTTTCTCTTGGCATTTTGAGTTTTCTCAGCCAAGTTGTTAAAAGAAAGTGTTTCAAGCTAATTTTTATTTTGTTCATCTATTCACCCAGTACAACCTTTCTGCTGTGAGGACAGAATTCTGGCTCTGTGACAGGCGTCTTTTTTGGCGACCCTCCTTCAAGAGCCCAGCTGCCTATAAAAGATAGGTAAGCCATAATCTTCCAAGATTTTTTTTTTGGCTTTCCTTCAAAAAGTGCTTGTGTCATTTCTCTGATTCTATAATCAGACATGGAAAATGCTTTTCCAATTTTTGAAAATTTATATTACTAAGCTTTAAAGAATTTAAATTATACTATCAGAAATCTGTTCTCTTTTAGCACAGCAAAAATACCTAAAATAGTTGATGGTCCTGCTTGAACCACTTGCAGCATATTTAGAAATAGCAAAGCAGAATCTGTAGAAATCCTGAGTTTGGAAACTAGCTTTTTCTTTATTGTTTTCCTCCCTATCCCTGTTACCTCGTCTTTTCCTCGTGTATGTTGTTAATGACTCAGTCTTGACTCCAAGTTGATTATGTAACAGAGTTTAACTACCATTGCACCTTCAACATTTTTCCTTTTTGATAGCACATTTTTAATATAATTACTAACATTTTTGAATATTAAAGAGACTTAATTTCTTAATGTAACCTTTTTTTTTTTTTTTTTTTGAGACAGGGTCTCCCTTTGTAGTTCAGGCTGGCCTCAAGCTCATAGTGATCCACCTGCCTCAGCCACTCAAATGCTGGTCTTACAGATGTTTGCCACCATACCCAGCTTGTAACCACTTTTTAATTGTTCTGTTTACTACATAGGCAGAATGCTAAGTTCTGATGGGGTTACAGAAGATTTTTTCCCCCAAATGCCATTTAATACTTAATTCTTCAAAGAATATAGCTTTTGAGAGAGGGCTTAAAGGCGAAATAGAAGAAGTACCAATTCAGGTTGACCTTGGGAATAGAGGGGAATGTTAGACTTGTGAGCCGTGATGGGGAGCAGGGCAGGCAGAGTTGCTTCAAACACACGCTTGTTTATGAATGGACTTGGATGTCAGAAGTAGAGCACTGAGAGATGCAGCCAGAGTAACAGAGTTATAGACTGTAGGAACCAGGGAAGCTGAGTACTGTGTGACTGACTAGTACAGACTTCAGGGATGCAGTTAGCATTCGCACTCTGTGGAAACAATTTTCTATCTATACCTGACATTTTGATGAGGAAGGGAAAAAAATAAGTCATATCCTTGTGTACCAGGAGCTGTGTACCTGAATTGTCAGCTCAGGAGGGAGAACTCCTTCAGTAAGAATTTACTGGAACAGACATGGAGGCAGCTGTTGAGAATCATCCATGTATCATTTATCTCTTGTCGGCTTTTTTTTTTTTTCCCTTGGCACCGGGAATTGAACTCAGGACCTTGCACTTGCCAGGCAGGCGCTTGTGCTGCTGAGATATATCCCCGACCCTATGTCTTTGGTTTTTGAGAGATGAAAGATAGAGCCTCGTGATAAATGTATACAATGATCATTTTGGTTTTTTGAGAGTCTCACTATGTAGTCCATGCCGTCCTTAAATTCACAAATTCCCTTGCCTCAGCCTTCAGAGTGCTGGGATTCTAAGTGTGTGCCAGCACGTCCAGCATGTAATGATCTTTGTAAGTGCCCTCTCTGTCTAAAACTGTCTGGAGCTTACAGTTGATATACTTGTGCCTGTAGAGACCTATTATACTAAATCTCTAGATCTGATTTTAAATAATAACTTTAAAGTTAATGAGTATATATCCGTTGCTTATTAAAACTAAAAAGTTATTAACATAAATTTTATCATGTGAGGAATTATCCTTTTGAATGCTTGTATGGCTCTTTCTCTGCATATATTTTGTGGGGCTTTTTAGGTTTTGCAACTCAAGTGTATTAAAGAAGTGTTATATAAGTTTTTTTTGCATTTAATCACATTTTCATAACTTCTGGGCTGAGAGTATAAGTAAATGGGTCCTAAGAATGATACAGAGATGAACATAAGAAGAAATATTTAAATAGCCACTGCAAACCACTCTTCTAGTTGCCTTGGAACTGAAAGAGCTAAAAAAAGGTAACAGGTATATTTCTCATAGAGATCATCAGACCTGCCATTAAGCTTGCGGTGTAATTAGTAAATAACCAGTTTTATATACATGCCCTTACGTACCTATACACTTGCTGTGGTGCCGTGCGTGTACTAACTTTTTGTCATCACTTCACCTCCATAGCTGTAGCCGTAGTTAACTGATCCTGTGATGCCTAAAAGTCATCATTGTTATGTACACTGAAAAGTTCCCTGCATGTTAAAGAGATGAAACTGATGGGACACATGTTAAAATGAGCAAAGTGGTGCCATTAGCACCTTCACATTTACAGATAAGTACAAAAGCATAGAGAAGGGTGATTAGTTTGCCTGAGAATGCAAAATTAGTGGTAGAGTCAGAATTTTAAACAGATCTCACTATTAGGCCTACGTTGCTAATTCACTGTTTTACTTATACCTTCCACAAAGTAGGGATTTAATGAATTACAGGTCAAGTCCTATGGATGTATGGAGCAGTCAGACTGATGGCATAGTGCAAGCTAGAAGCAGTCACCTTTCCCAGCCCTTTGAGGAACAATGTAGTTTCTTGTATCCATATTGTGACTTTTCTGTGTATTAAGTGGGTCAGTTGAATTTATGAATTTCTTAATATTCCTTTTCAGAGCCTAAAGTAGTTTGTGTGAACTAATGGACATCTAATAAAAACAATGCAGTGATACTAGGCTTATCTAGATATAAACAGTGATAGCATTTTAACAAATCCAGTGAAATGCACCTAGAAAATACAAGACCACTTCACTTTTAGAACACACACTTTGGACTGTGTACTTCCAAGGACAAGTTTAACACAGTGTTTATTGTAGGGCATTTGTTTGTATAGAATGCTTTTGCCTTTGGAAATGTTAGGTGAAGAATTAATACTTGCTACTTTTAAGACCTTGCTTATAAATTGTAATTTTGGCATTTTAATCTGTCCACATGTATGCAGTTTGCTTTTGTTTAATAGGTCTGGGTTAGTGGCTAGAAACACATGTACTAGAGCTTGGACTATATGTGAATATTGGCTCTTTACGATAAATGTGACTGTGGACAAGATAACCTCACTGAGCTTATGTCCTCCTATATTCATAAATATTTACTGTACAATTCCTGAGTACCAGGCAGCATTTTAGCAGGTAGGGATACATTAGTGAACACGAAGGGAAAAAACCTGTCTTCATGGAATTTAGATTCTAGTTGGGAGAGAAAGATATTAGATAATAGTATCTATATTTTAGGAATTTTTTTCTTCCTAAGATTAAATGAAGTACATTCAAAGCTTTCTACCCATACAACAGAACAAATGTGGCATCTATTTTATCTTTGTAATTGTTTCTTAACATGGTTAAACTTATGTTGGGATAAAATTGTGTTAGGTATATTAGTCATTTCTCCCAAATTAACAATTAGTAATCATATTTAACTTTGATAATCTAATGTTCATTTTCTCCAGTTTTGAAAGGCATCAGGGAAAAGAAGTGTTGCAGTCAATCTCATCAGTGTATGTAATATGCTTTCCTTTCCAGCAGCCACCAAAAAAGACATCTAAAAAAGAAAAAACTAAACAGAAAGCTACTTCTAAAAGTAAAAAGTCTGTAAAAAGTGCTAATGTTAAGAAGGCAGATAGCAGCACCACAAAGAAGAATCAGAACAGTTCCAAAAAAGGTGCGTAAAAAATTACATTATCAGCAAATTTTAAAATATAAAAACATGCTGTGAATAGTAATTCAATGTGTAAAGACAACAGGTAAATTGCACAGAACACTGGGGAAAAGGTAGTAGGCCAGTTTTAAGGGTTTTTAAAAACTGACATGAAATTTTTAGTGCATATTTATCAATTGCAATTCAACTAAAATTTTAAAATCTTTTAGAAAGTGAATCTGAGGATAGTTCAGATGATGAACCTTTAATTAAAAAACTGAAGAAACCACCTACAGATGAAGAGTTAAAGGAAACAGTAAAGAAATTACTGGCCAATGCCAATTTGGAGGAGGTCACAATGAAGCAGATCTGCAAAGAGGTAACTACCTAAAGTTTAGGTTATTGTGTTTTGACTTGAATACTTCTTTCACCCATTCCTGAGTTTGAAGCTACATCTTTTTTGTGTGTTCATCACTGAGCAAATATTTACTAAACTCCTGTATATCAGGTAAGGTAGTCTTACAAGTACTGGGATACCATATTAAATAGTCATAAAATAGTCTAAAGTCTGTCCTAAATGGAGTTATTTTATAGTCCCGTGGACTGCCTTATTCTCATTAGTATGGTAAATGAGCTATTGTAGATTTAAGTTTTTTTTTTTTTTGTACTAGGAATTGAACTCAGGACCTCACAGTTGCGAGGCAGGTGCTGTTATATCCCCAGCTCTGTAGATTAAGTTCTTAATTCAAATTTCTATAAAGTTCTCTAAAATGTCTCAGGAAATCAAAAGTTCTAGTCTTGAGTGATTTTACTCTAGATCCAGATTCAGAGATTTAAATATTTAGTTTCTTATGGCAGAATAAAATTAAGTTTTGAAGTGTACCAAAGGTACAAAATATATTGTTTTGAGATGTTAGATTGTTGTTTATTCATTGAACTTCTACTGCATGTCAAGGACAGGGCTAGATATTACAGACTATGACGAGAAACTATACTTGGCTTTAAAGAGGGCTGTGACCAGTGAGCGTGAGAGGGCCACATACTCCATGCTGTGAGTACCAGCATGGAAGGAGCTGCAGCACCAGGAACATACCTGCTTGGGATGGGGGAGGGACTTGGAGGAGTCTAGAGAAGCTTCTGGAATAGTTATTAGCTGAGTTCTTAATAGTCAATAGAAATCTGCTTTTCCATACAGTTGAGGAATAGTGATGTAGTCACTTGAACACTGTATTTAATATATCTCAAGACTAGGAATCTTCACAGGAGAGAATACTAGTTTTGTGGAATTTAGGTATATTTTATTGCTGAGTTTGGTTTTTGTTCTTCAAACTAGTGGGGACTGGGGAGGCTGTGAGATATTAGGCAGTGGTATGGTAAGTTCTCATAATATCAAGAAGGATCAAGCAAAGGATGAGACAGAGGCAGGAAACACAGTTTATATCATATTTAAGCAACAGGGCTGGGCTCGGGCAGACTTGCTTGCCTTGCATGTGCAAGGCCTTTGGATTGGTCTGCAGTACCCTGAGGGGGATAACGCGAGAGTTGCTATAGCCCAACTCATTGTAGGAGACCCTGATCAAATACTGCTTTATTGTGATTGTGACAGTAGAGTTTGGGTGAAATAAATGATAATAGAGAATGCAGTATTTTAGGAGAAAACATGACTTTTGTTTTTGACATTTTAAAATAACCAAGTGAATGAAAGTGTGAACATTGTGACTCTCTAGAGAGAAATCTTAAACCAGAATATTGCTGGGACTTAGACCAGGAATATAGGTAAGTAAACCAGGCAGGCAGGTAAGCATGAAATATACAAAAACAGTCCTGGGGCTGAGGATATAGCTCAGTGGAATAAGCGCTTGCCTAGCAAGCGCAGGGTCCTGAGTTCAATCCCCAGTACCGCAAAAAACAAAAACAAAAACAAAAACAGTCCTGAAGACTACTACATAAGAAGGAGGAAGAAACTTCTATAAATACAAGGAATTACAGTCAGTAGAAGGAGTGGTGCTGTGAAAGCCAAGACGTGGTCTCAAAAAGAGGATATAGCAATAGATACAGAAAGGAAATGCTCAGAAAAAATAGATGACACTGAAAACATAAATATACTTAGCCTTGTCTACTAATCAAAGATACAGAAATTAAACATTTTTGAAAATGACTACAATAAAAATTGAAATTCATTGTTAACAAGAATGTAGGGGGACAGGCTTTTGTGCTAATAGCTTCTTTGGAGGATACTTGAGTTAGGATCTTTAAATTACAAGTATCTCTTCAAACTAACAGTTCAGTTTCTCAGTCTCTAACCTAAAGACAGTCACAGGTGTAAATGATTATAATATATTCAGCATGTCTAATACTGAAAAATCAAAAATAACCTTCAACAGCCATTAAAAGGGAAATGGATGGTTTACTATGGTATACCCATAATTTTTGGAATACTGTACCTTGTAGCAGTTTAAAAGAACATGAAAGACCTTCCTGGTATTAAGTTCCTGAAACAGTATTACAGAAAAAAAAACATTGCCATTTATACATGTATGTATGTGGCTTTATTTATTTAAAGGTCTGGAAGATGGCACTCTGAACTGATCACTGACCACCTCTGAGGGGAGAGAGGAATGGGGACAGTGAAGAAGGGGGATTAATTTTTTTCCATTTAAAGGATTTCTGCAAATACATATACATAATGTTTTTAAAGGGGGTTTAAGTAATCAGGAAGTGGTTGTGTAATGGCAGTGCTGAGAGGTGATAATTTTCTCAAATGGGGAGTTAGTAAATAATGAGGAACATGAATCAATTAAATCTTGTTTTAAGCAGCATGAATTTGATGAGAAAATACTTTTGAAAGGGCCGGGGGAGAGCTGGCATGTGTTATGCCAAAGACCAAGGAGTAGGACCTAAATGGGAATTGAGCGGTGAGTCTTCATGAACTATTGATGGATGCAGGCAGAATTAGAGGGGAACAAGGTACAGCAGAAAGGTGGACTTCAAAATCAGGAAAGCCGGACTGTGGGGCATTTGAATGTGGAGCTGGAACTGCCAGTGGCCAGAGTGAAAGGAGAATATGATCAGACTAGAAGTTGGTGGGAGACTTGAAAGTCCATGTATTAAAAACAGGACCAGTCTTTGCACAGCTTTTAAGACAAAAGATGTTAAAGTTGCACCAAAGCCTTGTATTGAGATTTAATTGTCGTGTCAATACTTCACAATACGTAAGTGGGTTTGTGGTTGCAGTTTGGCACTTGGTCGCTAAGAGGTTCGCCATCAGCCTTTGGCTTACTGATGGAAAATTAGTATTTAGAATAATTCACCGCAAGGGTTTTACAGGGGAAGAACAAGGGGCAAATAACCACAATAATTTGAACAGTGCACTCTGTGAGGGTGGCTAATAATCTGGGCCAGTCCATCTTATCACCTCCTTCTGTGAGTAAAGTTTCGTCATAATACAGCCACACCTGTTGAAGCTTGTCTATTGCAGCTCTTGTACAACGACAGCATAGTTGAGTAGTTTTAACAGAAACCATGACTGGGCAAAACTCGAACTATTTACCACATGGCCTTCTACAAAAAGTTGCTGACCCTAAAGTATGATACAGGCTATGACCATATAGAATTGGGATTTAGTGCAGCAAGTTTCAGTCTAGGAGAATGTTCATAAATGAGATTTATTCCTTTCTGACAAAGTGAGTCTTAACACAGTATACTTGTGAATGCTTACAAGTCGAATGTTAGTAAGTCGGGGACTTACTGTGCCAGCTACAATGGGATAGAGAAAGTTACAGAGTTGACAAAAAAAGGGGAAATTTTAGAGTTAAATTTTAGGCGTAAGGATTGCAAAGACCACTTAGATCTTACTGATTTAATTGACAAAAGGATAGAGTAGTGTGAACTAGAGGCCAGAGTTCAAATTGTGGGATCATCAGTAGAATGTTTGATGATGATACAGAGAAGAAAGTAGATAGGTATCTAAAAGATACCTCATAGATAACCTATTGATACTGAGAGCTTAGTCACTTGCAATCTATGTAGATGTTTTCTTTACCTCTGTTTATTAATCCAGCCCATATTCCCACTTTGTAAAGCACTAAGACATTTGCGTGTTTTCTTCTGCTTCATATATGGTGTAAAAGCTACACATTTGCAATACATTTCTATATGGTGAACCAGAATATTTTTAGAATATGCATATAGCACTCTGTATACAGCATAAATTTTTTATTCAGATAGAATATTATTGGATTTAAAAATCTGCTTCATTTACCCTTTTCATTATAGGTATATGAAAATTATCCTGCTTATGATTTAACTGAGAGAAAAGATTTCATAAAAACAACTGTAAAAGAGGTAACTTTGAATCTTTTCTTGCTTTGATCATTTTGGCCACAAGACTACATAGATTATCTGTATCAAATGTTACATATTTTTCAAAGTATTCATGTCTGTAAATCACATTTGATCCTTAAATTTCTTCAAAATAGATGGGGAGACATATTAATAGTTTGAATAGCTAATGACTGAATCTAAACTCAGTCTAAGATGTGAATCATTGTGTACATGGGAGTGAACATCTCACAGTTGCTCAACAGCTTGAGAGCGAGTTCTAGCCACCTACCCCAAAGCAAGGGAAGATCCATATTTAGCAGCTAATTTTATGTGGCTCCCAATGACTGCCCAGGGTTACAGTCATAAAATTAATGTGGAAATTGGGATATGGTTTATGATTTATATATGCTTAACTATCTGTTGGGTATGGTAAAAAGGTTTCTGTTTAATTACAGCTGATATCTTGAGAAAGAAGACAAAGGACTTATTCCCATAGATTGGAAGATCTGATGTATACATTATACCAGCAAAGAGAATGTATTTCCTTTTCTAAATCTTTGTCTTGGTAGAACTTACTGCTGACCTTTTTATCTTGGGTGTTAATGTAAATTTGAGTTTGTCATTTTAAACTGCATTTCTATGCTGTTTTTAGTTTAAAATGTTGCATGGCAGTAATTGTTACTTGCTTTTATAGCTGTATTTTGTACATTTTGAATTTCTTTATATAAAGCTATAGATTCCTCAATTATGGGTTTTAGTGCACTTAATATTAGCGTGCTTAAGACATACTTTTAATCAAGTAGGACAAAAATATTATAAGTGGCATTTATACATGGAAAAACTATTGCAGTATTTAGTATATGAAATATTTTGAATATACATCTCTTCTGTCAGTGAACCCAGTGGCACTGTGTTCATCACACTAAGTTACACAGGCTTTCTGGGTAACTAAGTCGGGACTTCTCTGCATGTGTATATATGCCAGATTGTCAGCATGACAGAAGTGACAGATGTTATTTTTGTATTTTTAAAAAACAATTTGTTGTATATAAAGTTTTTTATTTCTTTTGTGCAGATCAATTTTTAAACTCATGTAGGTAGGAACTTCACACTGGTAAACTATGAAGTGTCAGTGTTAGTGCAACGGAGCAGTGGAAGTTGGAATTCAGTGATACTGCAGGAACTGTCTAGTTCTGCTTTGCCTTGAAAGTGTCATCAATTATAGTTTTAGTGTTAACTACAAAAGCATAGATAGTGTTTCATATTAAGGACAGACCAAAATCAACACATCAAAGCTTCAAAAACTTTGGTAAAGAGTTAAGATTAAGTATGTTTGGCCTACATTAAATGACATTTTTATTAACTGCTTTTGCCCATATAAAATGTTGGTATTTACAGGAAACCTGGCCACCTTCATAATTACGATAAAAGTACTCGGTAGAGAGAATGTAGCAGAATCTGTCAAAGTATTTCTCAAAAGTGGTAATACACTGTACTTATTTCTAGCGTTAAAGAGATTTAAGGTGTTTGTTTTTACATTTTGGCCAATCAGGATTCCATGTGATCAATATATGGACCATTCTTGAATTTAAAAGACTGAACTGTGTTTTTTAAAGTTGACTCTTAATTAGTTTACTAAATAACCTGTCTCTGAATTTTAAAATGAAACATGCTGCTCATGACAAAATTAGGTATTTGAGGTACCAATTGAGTGTTTTAAAATCTTTGCATCATAGAACAGAAATACATAAGAATGATATATGTTGAATGTTAAAAAGGTATTTTCACAGATTTGACTTGTTCCTTGACGAAGTTAAGACATTAGGGAAAGGTACACAGAGTAGAAATGAATGGGATAAGCAACTGAGACCTAAAACTCTGGCCATTGATTTTAAATACTTAATTTGTTCCTGTAAACCTTGTTAATAAAAAAAGAAAAATCATTGGTGTTTTAAATGTCTTGCATTTGATGTTTTAAACTCATCCCACGTTTAAGTATCATTTACCCCTCGCATCAGGATTTTTAAATGGAGTTAACCCCGTAACCTGAATGACATAGAATGCTGTGCTTTTACTGATAACTGGCCACTGCCGAAGTGATTTGATTCACAAAACTACAGATCAAGGTTAACCTTTTACAGTATTTACTATATGGGGGGTAAGGACTAAATGCCTGCGACCTAAATATGTAAAGAGGGTCTGGAGGTGAGGGAACAGTGTGTGTGCATGAAAGTTCTTGATGCTCACATACCCATTTAATAAGTATTCAGGATTCATTACTGTAGTACACAAAAGATATTTGAAAAACAGTCTAGTTTTTATTAAGCAGTTTTGCACAACCAGCTACTCATGATCTGAAGTAAAGTCACTGTAAACGTGTGTATTCACTGCTGCTCAATTACAAAATCTTCAGATAACATTGAAAACAACTCAAAAACTCAAAAGTACCATTGTTCCTTAAAGTGTCAAATGAAATGTCACTTGAAAAATCAGAAACAAGTTTTTAAATACACATACTATACTTTAAGTAGGTTTTTCTCTGCTTGTCGGTAGGTAGCACAGTACAAATTTAAGTGCCCAGAAGAAACTGAAGAACCATGTCAAACAACATACTTTGCATTTATCCCTTGCACATGCTATTAAACATCATGTAACACTTTTAAGCAGAATACTTCCTAGTCAGTACCAATGAGTCTCAACCTAAACATCACCATTTCCCTGTCTTCACCTTGAAATATACAGCTATTGGTTTTCTTCTGTATCATACTTCGATGGAGGAGTGTCTACACTATAAAGCTCACTGTACATTCTTTGCATATGATTTTACTTACAAGATGATTTTAAATCTCAAAAATACCAAATATTTTGAAAAGTGGCTTTAAAGTCATTTTTAGCCCCTTTATTAAAACAAACCAATATAGTTCAAAAAGTCAAAGACTTTTTAAAACAAAAGCACATTGCTAACCTGTAAATTGAAGTTTCTTGGCAAAATAGGCATCCTGAAGACCCTGAAATCAATGTTTATTGAACAGTTTTTTGCCCAAAATGAAAAAGCAGATCTGGCCATGTGAGGCTCATAAGATACAGCCTATAAAATGTATTTACCAAGATAACTCACATTTTTGTAGTTTTCCAGGGGACCTGCCTATGGAAAACTAAATATAATTATGCAAAAAATACTCCAGACATTGAATCAGTTTTAAAAAATGAGAAGGGGTTTTCATTCTGACAAGATCTTTGCCTAGTGGTTGCCAAAATTTAAAATAACTAAAAATGTGCTGCCCACTCAAATGTGGCTTTAAGGAAAACAGCTGGATTTTATGCTTATAACATACAGACCACATTCAGCAACCCATTCTCAATTACATGATCCCTACACTGTTTAAGGATTGAGATTTTTGCTGTTTTACCAGTGAATGCACAAATACAAGACATCACAACAAATACCTGAATTTAGTTTCTTTTTAAATACCCAATTGGAAAAAATATGTACAGTATAAAAGTCTGTAGAAACTTCATTTTGCCTTCAAAGAGTTTGTGGTGTATCAAAAAAAGTTCTATCTAAATTGTAAGTACAGGTCTAACACTGATGCTATATAAAAATCTTAAGGCTCATTGGTAAAGATACTGGTAAGTTTTCACAGAACACATGGCTTTATCTAGTTTGTTAATGATTCTTGCTTGGTTTACTTGGTTCCGTAATGTATGAAAATTCATCAGACCAACAACAAGTCTCAAGGGAACCTCCAGCCATGGAAGACTTTTATCCAGGTTTCAACTTAAGGTTATATTCTGCCTCATTGTGAAATCCAAAGGGCTTCAGCATTTACTGGCTCTGTGGAAAATGCAATTAAATATAAGTGCTCATAAGGACTTTGGGGGCAGTGCTTTCAGAGTGGTGAATTGGGTTTACATTTTCAGAACACTTAGAACCATTTTAGATCTGCTGACCAGAGCAGGCGCGCACAAACACACACACAAAAATTGAGGTTTAACCTGTGTTTCAAACGTTCCCACTTGGGGTACAGGAGAAAGCTGGATCCAGATAGATTCTACTCAAAAGGCTGCAATCTTGCTTGCTTCTCGAACACCACTTAAATAAGCCCCTGTAACAGTCTGTGGGAAATGCCTGTTTGTTGCCTGTAAAAACAAAAAATTGCATAATTTGAGATCATCTATTAAAAAATCTATGACATCAAAAGGTATTTTAGGACACTTAGGCTCTCATCTTCCTAAAATAAAGACTGGTGCTGGTCCTCAAACCTCATGACACCACACTCCTCACTGCACTTGAACTACTGGTTATTTTGCCGCGCTTTGCCAAATTCATCGATTCTGTAACATTCAACTTCTGTAAAGCACTGTGTGGCATTCATTAAAATACAAGTGTCTGTGCTATGTACTTAGTTATGAACAATGAGTAATAGGGAAGAGAAATGGGCTTGCAGAAGGTGAGGTAATAACAGCAAAAGAAAGCAAGAAGGTTCTAAACCACTTGTCCCTAAGACAGCTCAACTTAGTCTAAAACAGTCCCCTGGAAGCGCCTGACAGCCGTGCCTGGTGTGCAGCAATGAGACACCTGCCAAGTTTCAGAGGCCCAGGAATACTCTTAAGATGGCACTGTGTTACCACTCAAAAGGTCACTGGCAAGACAAACTACAACTATGAGAACTGTAATCTCAAATATATAACATAATGACTGCAGATTAAAGTGTTTAACAGTTTGTGTTTAGGGTGGGAGTAGAGGTAATAACAAAAAGCAAACCAAGTCTACAAACAGTCCTCACAGTCAGCCAGCGGGGGCCCGAACTGGTTTTATTTATTTAATTCATTTTATTCATTCATTTTATTTTTTGGTACTGGGAACTGAACTCAGGACCTTGCCCATGCCAGGCAGGCTCTGCAGCTGAGCTATATCCCCAGCCCCAGAACGGGTTTTACAGACTATGGGAAGAACAACTGGGGGTCTCACCAGATTCTGAATATACTTGCTACAACTACTCGAGATTCCAATTCAAGAACAGGGTTGAGGCACCAGCAGTGGGAACTATGAACACCTTGGTATAGCAATAAACATTTACAGGGCCACATGACAGAACAGACACCAACCTAACTGAAATAATTTCAGAGAATGGTACTGAGAGACTTAACGAAGTTTTTAATCTGAAAGTCTGTAGATAATTCTGCCTACTGTTAAATAAGATAATGGGAATATAAACCTAACTCTGGAATATGAAGGAAAGCCAGTAAGAAATGGCTGGAGGAGTTAAGACGGCAGCCTCTGAGAGTATGAGGTCAGCTCCCACTATTGAGAAGGCCTCTACTATTTGTCATAAGACTTGAGATTATCTAATTTGGTTTTTAAACTCTGGGCAGAAAGCACTTTAATTAGAAGAAAAATCAAAATATGAGTAATTGGGTTTGGAATCAAGATACGAACCTCACCAGCAAAAAAGACAGTTCCTTGTATGTCTTCAGCAATGATATCATAGGCCTCTCCGCTCCCAAATGTCTTCACAAAACTGTACGCCATCTGGATCCATGGTTCTGTGCTCCATCGGGTGACAAAATACTTCGTGGGATCTGGGACTTCCTATGTCCAGTAGAAGCAATTATAAAAGAGGATCAATAAGGAACTCAGATATGGTGCAACCCAAATTAGAAATTACATTTCCGCCTCCGAGGACCTGGGTTTATTGCAGTTGCACCCCAAAACACCAGTTCTCATGTATGTAAATTCTTCCTCTGCCCCAAACTGCACCCAAGGCCCTTACTCCACCCTCATCCCTCAGACAGTCTGTCCAGCTCCTGGGGCCATCACCAATGGCTGACTTCAGCCCTGCCCTTCTCCAGCGCCTGGGCGAAGGGAGGAAAAGTATAGCAGAGTCCTGTGATCACCAGCTGAAATTCCCAATAGGCTTCACAAATCCACAAAACGAGGGTGTATTTCACATTCATTAAACAGAATGTTGCCTGCCATCCTCTGACAAGCATCAATATGGAAAATACTCCTCTAGAAACTGCTACATTCCAAATAACTAATTTAAGAGCACACTTCTGAGGATAAAGCCCCAAAATAGGAACTACTATGTGACACACAAGTGGATGCCCCTCTCTTTCTTGAATATATGTAATTTTTAAGTAATTTTACTTCTCTTTCTGTTCCTTAATTTGAAAAAGGCACAAAGTATAACCATTTACAAATCTCCACAGATTGTAAGATTTAGAAAATTTGTAAATATAAAGTACCCTGAGCTTCTCAGAGAAAAGAGACTGCTTATGTGAGGTATAGAAAATTCCCAACCATGTCCTTTAAAAGGAAGCTGCAGTCAAAGCTAGGGCTTGGTAAATACAGAATCTACAGCAAATGCCAAAGCTTTTCTATCCTTAGGGAAGAAAAGAGGCTGTGTGTGATGTGAGGAGCAGAGGGGAAGACTACTGTGTGTAAAGCAGGGATGGGACACTTACGGGCTGCACCGCCTCCCACCCCGTTCCTGTGTTGAAGTCCCCACTACCCACAACAGGAACGTATTAAGACTGTGTCTTTGACAGTTAAAATGGGGTCTGCAGGATGGGCCTAAACCAAGCTGGTTGGTGTCTCCTTGTAAGAGGAGACGACAGACACAAGGGGAAGCCTGTCATCTGTAAAGCATGAAGAGTCCTCTACAAAGAGACCAAGCCTGTGCCACCTGGATTGTGGACTTCCAGCCCTCAGAGCAAGAGGGAAAGCAGCATCTGCTGTCTGAGCCGCTTGTTCCGAGGCACTTAGTTACGGCAGCCCTAGCACATTAATTGGGAAACTTAGGTGGAAAGGGCAGTCCTGGGAAGAATCACAGAGCCTACAGCCTTGACAACCCTCCACATGGGCAATGCGGTGGCTCTGGCTCCCTCCCACTCAGAAGAGCTTCCTGAGCACACTGAACTGAACATGGCCTCCATTCAAGGGGCCTCACTGACCTGCTCCTTGAATAGCTCCCGCAGGGTGGCCATGCACTGCTGCAGCACCTGCTTGTCATCCAGCGTCCGAACTGATGCCACTGCCTCCCCGGCAATCACTGACATCAACACGCTCTGCTGCTTCTGGAGGCAGAGAGAAAAGCAGGTCATTTTTGCTTTTGGTACAAAGTCTCTAAATATGCTCAGCTCCAAACAAAGCTCCTGTTCACACAAATTGAATTTCAGTACAGTACTCCCTTTGGTCACCCCTCACCCTCACACACACTTTACTCATCTACCCACACTACCGTCTCTGCGGGGAAACCACCACCACCACCACCACCACCACCGACGCCAGCACCACTCAGGAAGTAATCACATCAGGCTCAGGGTCCCTGGGCTCTTCACATATCAAACCTTATTGCAAGAGTAATCAAGACAGAAGGGAAATCTGCAGAAAAAGTAATGGGGAAAAACCTCAAGCAGCAAAGAAACTCTATGCTTGGCTCCCACGTGAAGCCTTCTTAAAACAAAGCTTCTTGGAACCGACAGAAAGTGGGAATTAGCTTTTGTGTGGCAGCAACACAGCTGCAGGAAAGTCACAACAGCCCCCAAGCTTCAACGGTGCCTCCCCTCTTCCTGCCCCCACCATGCCCCTCCCTCCTCTGCACCAAACACACCCCATCTTCCAGCTCATGAGAAGACTGCTAGAGAGGAAGTTTCAAATTCACTCATTTATGGCACCATGGCCAACTCTACCTAAGAGGAATTCCCCTCTCAGCCTGAAATAACACTTTTCACAGGTGCCAGTGTATGTCTCAGGGAGCACCATTCTTGCTTCAAAAAAATACAGCAAACATTAAAGTTCCTCTCCTATTGGAAAATGTCCCAGCACAAGTGTCCTCCCTGAATAAACACACACCAGCAACTTACCACAATTTAAAATAGCAGGGTAAAGATTTGCAGCAGAATACAGCCTCAAGGGGCCCTTGAATCAAGATACCTAAAAACAATCAATTTAGCAAAGAAAAAGAGAAGCAGATCTCCAGGAATTAAGAATGAGGCAACATACCTGGGCGTGGTGCATGCCCGTAACCCCAGCACTCTGGGGCCAACGCAGGAGGGTCACTCCAAGTTTGAGGCCAGCCCGGGCTAAATACTGACTGCAAGACCAGCCTGAACTATATAGTGAGACCCTGTCATGAACACACCCAGAAAACAAAAAGAAATAAGCAACAGGAAAGCTAGAAACTACAGAGAAACTTAAAAAACTAAAGATAACCCAGAGAAAAGACTGAAGAGGTCTGGAATTGTAATTCCAGTTCTTGGGAAGGGGGATCTGTGTCCGCAAACACAAAGTATGCACAGAAAGGGTCAGCAGCCCCAGGAAGGAACAGCAGACCAGGCCAGCAGCACTAGTCCAAAGAAAAGCCCTTGGTTACTGTAAACTGAAAAACAGCATAGGGTTTGACTCTAAAAGAAACTCCTTTCTCGTGACAGGCTAGAGTTGGAAAAAGAAATCCAGTATAGTGCCTGCCATATTTGGAAGTGTTTAATCAGGAGCCATCCTGGGAAGGGATTAATTAAGACTGAGATACTCCAGGAATCAGAAGCCACAAACAACTGCACTTCAGGGTTTCTGAGGTCATCCTACTGCAATGACTGGACAGGAGACAGCCATAAGAGACAGTTGTGGAAAAGGTGTTGGCTAGACATAGACCTCCCACACCCGTAAGTTTTACGATCAGGGCAGGAAGGGTACCATGGTCCCACCCTCTGTGGTGAGAAGCCAGGGTAGTTGCATGTGGTTTTCGGGGGTAAGGTCTCAAAGCACTTGCATTAAGTCCAGTGAACTGCTTAACCCGTCTCCCTGATGTCTACACCCAGAACAGCTCAGTGGTCTGTTTACTTTTCCCATCTGCAACATGATCAGGACATGCCCAGCTGTAGTCAGTTGCCACTGCCTAGGGTGAATGGACAGAGGGGCCTCTGGAGCAGAGAGGGGTGGGGAGCACCTCACAAATCCACAAGCAACAAAGCTGGCAGAGAGCTGTGACTTGTGGTGCACAGAAGGACAGGAAAACTGGGAGCATGTGCAGAGGTTGCAGCCCTAGAGCAGACACCATTGACCAACCATAACCAGCAGGAAAAGTGGGGCAGGATTCAGAATTCACAGACAATATGTGTGGAAACAAAACGGGTCTTAGCAGTGACTCCCCCCATATCACACAGATTACAGTACTGCAGACCCGGAAAGAAACCACAGAGGAAGTGTTTCGGTTCTTTTTCTTTTTTCTTTTCTTTTCTTCTCTTTCTTTCACTGATTGTTTTGGGGTTTGGGGTTTTTTTTCCCCCTTTCTTTGCTTTTTAAAACTTTTTACATTTATTAGTACATGTTTGTAGTCTGTAATGTTAGTCACTGTGAGAAGTTAGTACATGTATATAAGAGATCATAATTCTTTTTATGTTCTCTTAACTCCCTCTTTACCCCACCTCTTCCTTTCCTTTGTGCTTTTTTCTTTGTTCTTTCCTGTTACTTTTACATAATTCTATTAGTTTCCTTTTACTCCTTAATTCAATGGTTTATCTCTTTTCTCTCCTCTTTCTCATCTATTTATTTTTTAAAATTTACTTCACTCATTTCCTTCTTCCCATCCTCTCTGTTTTTATTAGTGTTACCATCCATCTTTATATATTTAGTTGACTATGCTGTTACTGTCAAATTCTTTCGTACTGTTAATAGCAGTGGAGCTGTCGAATTTAGTAGGTATTTACTGTATTGGTGTATTGGTCTGTGTGTCGTTATTACTATACACCTCTTTTCTATTGTTAAGGAATCTTAGTGGTAGTTTTATTGGTTCCTATGGTATATGCCAAGATTCAGTTTGTCTTTGACTCCATCATTGTTGCTGATTTCTTTGCTATTGTCAATGGTAGCACAGTTGCTGCTATTTAGTTTTTACTATATGCCAGTATCTGCTTTGTCTTTGTGTCACTAAAATTACTGCATTTCTGGAGAAATAGGTTCTGGGCCAATTACACCACACCCTCCCTCTCCAAATTAACAAAGGTGGTCAGATCTTATGACAGGGGAAAAGGCCTATTAATAGGAATTAGTTGGTTTCCTTTCACTAATAACTTCCAAAGTGCTTATCTCAATACAAAGACAAAATTTGACAGATTAAAAACATAACCCAATGGTATGCAGTATATAAGAAACACACTTAATCCAAAATGAAATTCATAGACTAAGAATCAAAGGATGGAAAACAATACTCTATACAATGAAAGCCCCAAAACAAGAAGGAGTAGCTATTCTATATTCAGACAAAAGTGGACTTCCAAGCCAAAACTGATTTGAACCAAAGGTCAACACATACTGGTTAAGGGAACAATGCAACCCAACTTCATAAAACAAACACTACTGGACATAAAAAAATCAACAAAATTATAGTAGGGGATCTCAATACCCCGCTATCACAAATAAACAGATAAACTAGACAAAAAAAATCAATAAAGAAATATCAGAACTTAAATGACCTTAAGTTTGAGGCCAGCATGGGCTACCCAGTGAGCTCCAGGCCAGCCTGACCCAAATAGCAAGACCTAATCACACACAAACCACAGAGTTTAATAAATACAAAAGAAATAAAATTATCCCATGCATACATTTTATCAGATCATAGTACTATGAAACCAAAATTCAGTGGGGGAGAATGATAGAAATTATATAAACACATGGACACTTGATAATGTACTCCAAACAACCAATGAGGCACAGAATGAATCAAGGAAGAAATTATACAGTTCTTAGAATCAAACAATAATGCCAGTACAACACACAAGAACCTGTAGAACACAACAAAAGCAATCCAAAGAGCGAAGTTTATAGTGGTCCCTGTCCATATCAGAAAAACAGAGTAAGCTCAAATAAATAGCCTAATGATGCACCTTAAGTTCCTAGAAAAACAACAATCCAAATACAAAGCTAAGACAAGGCAGAATATTATAAATATCAGGGCAAAAATTAATGAAATTGAGACTATTAAAAAATACAAAGAATCTGCATCAAACAGTTGGTTGTTTGAAAAAATTAGCAAAATAGACAAACCCTTAACCAACCTTACCAAAAAAGGAAAGAGAATGTCAAAATCAATGCAATTAGAAACGAAAAAGGCTAAATCACAAGAGATATCACTAAAATCCAAATTATTAGAAACTGATTCAAAAGTGTGTAATCCAGAGAATCCAGAAGAAATGGATAGTTTCCTATACACAAATAGGAATTACTAAAACTGAGCCAAGAAGATATAAAAACAATCCAGTGATAGGCAACGAAATTGAGGCAGTCACCAAAAAACCTACCAACTAAAAAAAGCCCAGCATTCACCACTGAATTCTACAAGAACTGTCAGGGAAGATCTAATACCAATACTTATCAAACTCTTTAATGAAACTCAAAGGGAAGAAATATTCCCAAAGTGACTCTAAAACCAGATAAGGACCCAACTAAAAAGAAAACTATAGGTCAATTCCTTTAATGAACACAGAATTAAGATGTATAATATGTATCTATATCAACTCTCTAGAGTGAGTACAATTATATACTGCAAACATGTTACCAATAAAAATTTAAAAATAAAAAATAATTCACACACAAAATAGCTCGGATATAGTTCAGCCACATCTCACATACAAGGCCTGGTGCATTCCCCAGCACCACCCACAAGCACATATCCTCGGGTGCGCCTGTGCGCGTGTGCACACACACACAATCTCCACAATATTCATTCGTTCCTAAGCCTGACACATGAGTAAATACTAAATTCTACACTTTTAAGAAGAGGATTTTTACCTGGGGATCCATGTCATAGTACACAGCAAAGAGTCCCCGCTGACTGGCACTGGGAGGAACATGGCCAAAAAAGTCAGCCCCTTGAACTTTGCTGTCCCAAAATCTGTACGGAAATTGCAAGGCAACCTGGAAAACAAGCAAGAGAAAGGTGAGTAAATGCTTCCTGTTTCAAAATTGCAGACTATGGCTAAGAAGCAACCTGCAGAATCCACACGTTCAAAATCTTCCATCTTTCACTTCTTCCTTGGGGGATTTGTAGTAGAAGGGGTCGAGTCCTGGGTCTTGCACATGCTAGGTAAGAGCTCTATTGCTGATCTACAACCAAGCCTTTTAAGATGTATTTGGACACAGGGTCTTGCTAAGTTGCCCAGGCTAGGTTCAAACTTAATGATCTTCCTATCCCAGCTTCCCCTCACTCGCCTACACTAGCAGGGATGACAGGTGGGTGCTGCTGTGCCTGGCTTCGTGCTCTTTTTACACCACCAGCTCCCTCTGACCCGGGCCGGTATGGTACAGCCAAGCCAGCAGAGCCCTGGCCTTGGAGCACGGTGTCCTCCTGTCATCACTCCCAGATTTGCTTACAGCAAATCCTAATTTTGAATAACAGGATTCATTCTCTAGAAGATCAAAACTCAGACTTCAGCCAGCCTTTTGTTTTGGGTACCACCCTTTGGTATTCTTCACGAATCGAAAGTAACCCAGTATTTCCCTGTGGCACAAATGCTATCATCTGACATTAATCTCGCTAGTCACCTTCTCAATGATGCCAGCACCCAAGCTGTTGATAGCTTTCATCTTTTTCTCCGACAGTGGTGGATGAAATTGAATGGCACCTTTCTGTAGCATGGCAAGCGGAACAGTGACTAAAACCTGTGGGGAGCAATTAACAGTTACCACACACACAGAACAGCCGAACCTAAAACCACAACTTCCCAGCGGGTTCATTTCCAAGAAAATCAACACCCGAGGAACATTCCTATTTCCAGTCACAAGACTGTCAACAACCCATGTGGTTATCCTGTAAGAAGAAGGGATACACTGAGCAATCATGCAGGTTGCTCACTGCTCAAGGGTGCCTGGCTGAGAAGGGGCATCCACAAGGAGGAATGTACATAAAGGCCCTATGATTAACAATAAATAATTCTGCATCTGAAGAGAAGCCAAGGCCAAGCCTGAAAAGTAGGGCTATAAAAGGAAACAGCCCAAAAAAGGGGTTAAGAGAACTCCCTGTATTGTTCCTGATACTAGCACATGGCAAGCTCCATGGCAAGACCTGCCCTAGTAACCTTGGAGGAGCTGAGTAATGTTTAAAATTAAAACTAAGATATGTGCTTCATGAATGATAAAAGCACACTGCAACATGAAGATTATAATCCTAGAAAGCCACATAATTTTCTTGAAGGAGAAAGTAATTCCACAAGGCCTGATTTGGAAGGGCTGAAGAACCAGATAGTAAGTTTTAAGTCACAAATGATTCTCAAAGCCACATCATAACACCAGGCTATGAGAGGTACAATCAGGAAGAGCCACCTCCACCAGCCAACAAGGCCCCACCTGCCTTCTTCCTGACTCCCTGTGGCTCACAGCTGGATCCAGGAACTTCTCCTGTCCCTGCTCCCAAAGAACCGAACACAGCGACCCTGTGCCTGTCAGCAAGACAGCATGGACAAAGCCCAAACACCCTGACCAGGCTTAAGCCAAAAGGACGCTGGGCTGGGCTGGCCAGGCCTGGTCTCAGCTGCCAGGAAGCTGGGGAGAGCGTGTCATTGAGTGTGCATGCATGTGTGTGTGTGTGCATGCGTGTTCGTGTGTTCATTTTTCAGTATCTGTAGGGTGAGAGTGGAATGGAACCAAGCATCCCATTGTCCTCAACCCTCACCCAAGACTTCATATATTTGACTTCACCCTAATTCCAGAATCACAAGAAAGCACAGCATCCTTTCTGTGGCTTCTGTAACTATTTTCTGCCACATGAGAACTTTGTAAGGTAGAAAACATGCTCTGTATCCTCAAGAAGAAGTTGACATCTGCTCATGGATAATAGTCTCCATGTGACAAAAACCACCACCACAAAATAACAAAAATTAGCCATCTGAATGATATATGAGAACGGCAAGGAAATAAATAAATCTAGTTGTCTTCTTCTTGACAAAAAGAGCTTCCAAAAGCACAAAAAGTTGAATAAACAAAGAGGCAAATCCACATTCCAGCCACGAATGAACACTAAGCCCCATGGAAACCACCCAGTTTGAGTTACAGTTCATCCAGAGTTAGGCCTATCATTGGAGGTTGGACAGTATCCACTCACATGTCTGGGGAGACTTTCAATACATACTGCTGAGTGCTAGCTACATAAAATAAAAATATTTCCAGCATTTGGAAGGCTGAAGCAGGAGGATCGCTGTGAGTTCAAGACTAGCCTGGGCTACAAAGTAAGCTCAAGGCCAGCCTGAACAGCATAGGAAGACCCTGCCTAAGAAAGAAAATTTTTCTGTTTTAAACATTTTGAGCTGCATCCTGCAGCTACGCTCTCATTTCTCTGCAAGGTTAGAATATATAGACAGATGGCACATGAGCTGGGCATAAGCTGGGTGTGGGCCAATAGAGGGTGACCAGGCAGAGGAAGCACAACCAGGGTGCTGTCCAGGACTCCCCCTGCTGAGGTCAGAAGCAGAAGCTCAACTGCCAGCTGGCCTGCAATTTTAAAAGGTGGGCGTTTAAGAAAGGTTCCCTACTAGGAAGAACCTTAGGATATGACAGGCACGCACAAGAGGACACTGCACCTAGTGACCCAACCATGCCACATAATGGAATCAGAAAGAGAAACACGACCAGTGAGACCCAGTGAGGATCTCAGCAGGATGCACTGTGCACCTTTTCCTGCTAGCACCTCCCAGGGGATTCCAACCTGCAGCCCAGGCTGCAAAACGCTACGATGCCCCATCCACCAGCCAGCCAGCAGCAGGAGTAGTATCAGGATGCTCCCCAGCCAGCTTTCCTCTAGGCCCATCCTTCCCAGGAAACATCCAATCCTGCACTGCTGGATGGATATCAAGGACCAGGAAGAGCGAAAGGCAGGGAGTCTGGGGCGGAGAGACAGTTTCCGAGGGCTCTCAGACCTCTCCACCCCAAGCCAGGGCCTCTGCTCTCCAGTACTACAAAAATCTCCTGTGATTTTACCACAGGGTCTACTACTACACACCTCACGAGACTGTCTACAAAAAGGTACATAAGAGCATTTAAATTATATAAAAGCATAGCCAAATTATGGATTGTTTTTATTTTTGTATTTTGTTTTTGTCTTTGTTGATATTATTTTTTTTCTCTTTAAAAAAATAGCTTCAAAATGAAAACACAGAATTTTTCTTTTTTATTTTACTGTTTTGATGTACAAAAGGTTCCACGGTAAAAAGCACAGAATTAAAAGAAAGTAGATCTCTTTAATTCAGGATTTCTTGCAGCCTTTAATGTATTCCTTTTAACCTTAAAGTAGAGTGTAGCACATAGTTAACTTACTTGGCTACGGAAAAGAAAAATTCGTTTGTGGCCCTAGGGATCAAACGCAAGGCCTTTGGCATGCAAGGCAAGAGCTCTACCACTGAGCCACATGCCCCAGCCCTGGCTAAGGAATTTTTGAACTCAGGCCCTTCACTCTAAGCTACAGACCCAGCCCATTTTTTAAATTATGAGACAGGGTCTCATTAAATCCCTAAATTGCCCAGACTGGGCTTAAATTTGTAATCCTCCTGCCTCAGCCTCTCAGAGGGCTGGGACTATAGGGCAGATTGGCCAAGAAGTTTCTTTTTATGCTTAACTCTCAGGACCAATGTATCATAGAAGACATTCTCGGAAACATTAGTTAACTACCTGCCATGAATCCAGATGGAGTTGGATCAATTCAATTGGATCTGCACATCTATACACAATTAAGTGAACACAGCTAATCTGTCAGAAATCCAACAAAGCTCCAGGGAGACCACCACAGAGAAACTATGCCATGGGAAAAGACTTCCCGCAGCCCCAGGCAGGCAGCAAGGCATGCAACCCAGTGAAGGCCAGCCCTTACCTTCTGTGCAGAATAGCCTGTGCCATCTGTCGTGGTGACCTGCACTTCATCTCCAGTGTAATCAATGCTCTGGACCTGCCCAAGACAGACAATTACAAAATAAATGAAGGCTGGAACCATCTAATGCAGGGTCCTATCTAATTTCCATTAGTAAATTTACATCTCTAAGGCTATGGGGACTCACTCCCTGGAATGCAGTGATCTAAGCAACCCTTATAGCTGAACTCATGGAATTAAGATTTATAAACATCATGTAAAAATACAGAAAAACTTGATATAGTGTAAAGTTAAAAATACACAATCACCCCTATTAATGCAACAGTCTATAATATCAAGCCACTGAGCTGAAGAGCTGAAAGTAAAACTTAAAAGTGAAAATAAGCTGCATTGGGTTTGAAAGGCTGTGAGCACCTTAAACAGGGACAATGCTGTGACCACAGGGTACAACTGTACCAGGAAAATACCAGAGCATGGGAGCAAAACCTGTCTGCTGAGAATCACATGCTGCAAATACCCACACCCCAAGACAAGGCAAAGCCAGAGCCTCCCACCCCTGCCAACACTCACTGGAGACTGGAGCCGAATGTCCAGCCCTTCAGCCAATTTCTCAATGATTACAGAGTACCCGGGAGTCAGGAGAGTGTGGTCACCAGCAAACTGGGCAAAGAATTCATTGTGATCCCAGGAGCGAGCAGACACCTGGGAAACGACAGGAGGTGTTGGGACCCGGCAGTGTAAATCTGTAAGCCTGCACCCAAGGGTTACCAAAGGGAGCTCCAGCAGGAACAGGCATCCAGAGCAGCAGGGCAGGGCCACCAGCTCTGCAGCAGACATCAAGGAAGGGGAGGAGGAACAGTGCCCCCCAGGCGGACACCACCGTTGGGCAGAAGGGACTCTCTCCATAATGCAGAGGACAGTGTATCTCACAACAAAAGCTCTGCATCACTTTGGCATGGGTAATAGTCACTGATTTTAAAATACAAAAGTTGATTCTGTATATTCACCACTCTGGCAAAGGGGAATTCTATGGCCTGCCAGTGCATTCAATCAACGCCCACTAGCTCTCTTCCTCACAGAAAGCCACAGAGTGCGAAACCCAGCGTGATTTTGCAAAATGCTGCAATCCCAATTGTAATGCAGAATCTAGTGCGAACAGATTCAATTATCTATGGAGTTTTTATTCAAAACACAGAATGTTGGAATGCAGTTGGTTAAATGAATAGAGCAAGTTTAAATTTATTTTCTACAAGATAATCAGGCCAGAACTGCAAGAATGCTGTATTTTGTCTTCCTGAGAACAGTGTTTTTAGGCTCCACAGTTTCACAGAAATGACCCAGGGCCTCTACAGAGGGCAAAGATGGGGGGGCAGGGGAGTCACAGGAGGGGACTTGTGGCCCTGTGCCACTTCAGCCAGCAGTCCTTCTCTCTTAGGTTTTGTAGATGGAGCATCTTCACACAGGACTTGAAGGAGGATTTTGCTGCCTTGAAAACAAAGAAGTGGGGCCGGGCGCGGTGGTGCACACCTGTAATCTCAACACTCAAGAGGCTGAGGCAGGAGGATCACTGTAAGTTTGAGGCCAGCTTGGGCCACATAGTGAATTTAAAGCCAGCCTGAATTATGTAGTGAGGCCCTGTCTCAAAAACCAAAAAAATCAAGTGTGGGATTAACAATGCCCTGAAGTTATGGTGATCAAACTTCTGGGCAACAGAGTCATTCCCGCCTGTTTATCCAAGCCAGCACCAATTTGATACTTAGATCTATGAGCCGGTTGGACATCCAGCTCAGCAGCACAAGCGCTTGCCTGGCAAGCACAAGGTACTGAGTTCACTTCCCGGTAAAAAAAAAAAAAAATCTACAAGCAGCACATACGCAAAAGGCAAGTATTTCCCAAGCACGTTTCCCACGTATGCATACCTGGTAGAGGTTGCTGCCACAGGCGTATTCCAGGTTACTGAGGTGGAACTGGAGCACCTGCCCTTCCAGCTCGCTGAACTGGATGCCAGATTCCTTAATGAAAGCTTTGTAGATCTCCTCGATCTTTTCTGCAGTAGAATGGACCAAAGCAGAGAAAAACAGCTTTAATATGATTCTGCCCAACCCATATCCTCCACCCAGCAAAACCCAAAATCTTTCTCCAAGTAAACAGGGGGAAAGGGGCTCTCTTATCAGGTCGATTTATCTCAGGATGTGAAGGCTTTTTGCTCAAGACATAGAATAGCCCCTGACACCCATAAATGTACCTACACTCACAGAGAGGTGAGGTCTGCCATTCCCTATCGAGTCCTACTGCCATCGTCTCAAAGTCAAGTTCCTGTAACATCTCACCTCAACTAGGAGACCTACGACAAACTACCAGCTGGTCTCTCCCAATCAAGAATACAGACTGTCCCCACGTTGGCCCTCTGGCGCAAAACCTTAATAACTGTGGACTGAGTAATCAATTTCAAAAGGTGTACCAAGCAGGGCCAGCACGTGTTAGTTTTTTCCAAAGTGGTGACTGCTACTTGTGCACGTAAGCAGCTACTTAATCTTCTTGGTAAAGTCTAGCCCTGAAGGGCCTGCCCCTCCCCAACCCCAGCCCTTCCATCCTGCCCTGCAGGCCCCAGGATGGTTCCCTGTCACCAGGCCCATCTAACTAGAACTTTACATAGACACAGCCCTGTGAAATCAGTTAACTACCCTCTTCGTAACCGGGGGCCTAGTAGCTGACAGGAGGGTTCGGGTCTCATGTCTAATACCAAGCATCTTAGTACAGGTGACTTCTAATTTTTCTAGCAGTGACAACCACTCAACACCTATGTTGCAGATTCCAAGTTCCTGCAGAGCGTCGTGCTGACTAGAAATAGAGCTGAGTACCAGTTAATTTTGTTTTTCTGTTTTGCTTTGTTTTTCTACAACTATAGCGTCTTGTTAAAATCCCAATTCTTATACTTGATCACAGTGCAGGGATGGCCAAGAGACCTCCAGATTTACGCGAGGCTCTTGTCCGTATATCCCTGGGCTCTTGGCTACTGGAGCCTTTTGTAGCAGCCCTATTCCTGCCTGTTGCTATGTCCTCCACCTGCCACTTTCGTGGCGGGGAAAGAACCAAGACAATATAAAATTAAGTTTAAACAGACTAGGCAAGGTCTTCAGGTAATTTTTAATGTAACATTTAGAGGGTTTAGTACACATGCTTTGTGAAATCAGCTCTGGATTCCTAGTACTTATATTTTGTACTTTTCAGCTATATGCTACTAAAGTGAGAGTTCAGCGGCCAACGTATTGACAGGTAGAATATAACTATAACCTTTATATAGAGATGTGCATAGTACCATGAAAGCTTTCTCATAAAATACTTGTACAGTACTGCTGGGCCTCCCTTAGTGACTTTAAAGGAAGGCCACGGCAAAGTAGATCATCAATTTTTTAAATTTTGTAACTTGGAAATGTAAAGAAAGGTCCAGTGAGCAGCCACCAGACAAGTGCAAGACCAATTCTGAGAGCACTCACAGGCCAGCCTAAGTAACTGCTGTCACCTCCAGAAACGCAGCAACTGGCCACTTGGTCTGGACACTACAGCAGCTGACTCAGGGTCAACTGTCAGCTGGAGCTTATTTCTGAAAATGTTCTGTCACGATCTGTCTTTTGACACTATCCCAAAGTGGTCCGAGCAGGGGGTCAGGCCCTCAGAGGGAAGCTGAAAAGGACAGATAAACCATCCCTACTGCTGAGGCATTTGCATCATATGAAACGAAACATGTATCAGTCTAAAGAATCAAGATCCCCCTTTGCAAAAGAACACAGAATCAAAGCAAATAAACACCTTACAAACTAAGATTAAATGTTCCCATTTCAATAAATACCACGCCGCTAAGAACTACAAATGAACATGGTCAGGTCACCAAATTGTAAGTTACGGGACTATTCACTTAGGCAGCAGCATATTAAACCTCCACGGGCACCCTTGGGGCAAGGAGTCACTGTGGGCCCTCGAGTGCTCACCGAGTTGGGGCTAATGCTGTCCACAGAACCTCCCAAAGATTCTAAATTGAAATTCTTAAATTATAATACCCTTTCTTAAGCAAAATACACTGGGAAAAAAATCATAACCTACTGCCTCAAGAAAAGAAAAATCCTGGTATACAGAAACCTTTACCTAGAAAACATGTAACGGGGGGACAATTTATTCACATAGGGCTTACAATCTTTCCCTAAAAGTAGGTGCCGCTGAGCAATTTAAAGTTAAACATTTAGATGACTGTAAAACACCAGCTATTGGGCAAGGTAAGGGTCACCTATGCAGGCACACAGAGGAGCACTGGGGGCCCCCAGGTAAGCCCACTGTCCAAATGCGATTCACGAAAGGATCCTCCCTACTGTAAGCAGCCAGCTCATGCCGGAACCATGCTGCCACTTGTCAAGCTTAGTTAGAGCGCGACTGGGACGCACAAGCAGAACACCATTCTCCCCATACCTCCTAAAGGGACATCTTGGAGCTGAGTCTTATCCTTCCTCCACTCAGAGACAACATCCAAGAGAGCATTAAAATGAAAATCCATGCGCTTGTCAATGGTGGGGTCAGTTATTCTTCCACCTTCCTGAATTAAGTCACATCTTTCTC
Source organism: Dinomys branickii (assembly GCA_004027595.1). NCBI lineage: Eukaryota > Metazoa > Chordata > Mammalia > Rodentia > Dinomyidae > Dinomys > Dinomys branickii. The sequence continues at coordinate 36,508 of PVLD010003075.1, forward strand.
CAAATTTATGCATGCTGATGCCAAGCTTCAAAATAATAAGAATAAGAAGGTGAACATTTTCCCAGGGAAAAAATATTCACAGGTTCTAAGCTGCAATTAGACAGAGATGTCATGGAAAGAACTCAAAAGTAAAGCTGAATGTGCTTCACAGGGAATAGCCGCAAAGCTAGGCGGTCAGAAAATGGCATGGAATCCAGAATGCCTAAATGCATCCGGACGTGAGGGGGTCAGCTGCTGCTCCCGTGCCATGTGCCCTAAGCTACCAGTTACTGTCTTCATGAGACACTATGCCTCCTCTGTGGACCATCACAGAAATGAACACACAGACACACAAACCCTCAGAGATGCGGAAATTCGTTTACTATCAATAAATGTCTAGGGAGAAAACCTTGGCCCAACCAGGTTGCCAGACAACAGACAGAATATCCAGATAATTCACTTTCAGGTAACATTTTTTTAAAGTACTAGGTACACCCTCAAATAATGCATGCAAAATAGCCCCTTTCTTTTTTCAGTACAGGGACTGAACCCAGGGCCTTCATACTGTGCTACAATGCTAACCCCAATTCTTTTCTCTTTCCTTTTGGGAGAGGGTCTTGCTAAGGCCCTAAGTTGCCCAGTCTGAACTTGAACTTGGGATCTGCCTGTCTCATTCTCTTCCACTGCATTACTGGTATATGCCACCAGGTGCTGCTTCCAGTGAAATATTTAGAACATATTTGCACTAAAAAAATTAAGAACTCTATCATTCTATGTACTAAATCTGGCAACCCAAATTGTGAACTAATAAGGTAGCCTGAAAGTAACACTTAAGTAAAATTAAGGCTCTTGGAAAAAGAAAATCCTTTACATGCCTTTGCAGCAAAGCAGAATTTTCATTGTTCCTATTTACTCTGCAGAGAGGATGAGGGGCTGTTGTATGTTGTCCACGTTCAAACTTTACTAAGACTGTGGATCTTTTTGTTGCTGCTAAGGATGGAATCTGGGTGCTCACACCTGCCAGACAAGCGCTCTTACCAATGAGCTATGTCCCCAGATGCATATTAACACTGTACTATGTACAAGCAAACCAAGACAACTTTTCTTTTATTTGTCCACAATACAAATCTTAAAGAAACTCACTTGCTCACACATTAGTGCTACTGGGTTATTAATACAGCCATTGACAATCTGGGGTCCTCTTCCCACCGTGACACCTTTAAAAGATTTATCATCCCATACTCGGCCTCCGATTCTATCTCTGGCTTCCAGGATAGTCACCTAAAAAGACAAGCAGGGCATCTAAGTAGGACAGTGTAGTCACACCAGGTAGAGTATCACAAAATGCAAAACGGTGGTATTAAATTACTTCCATAATCTATTGTATTTCTCAAGCTACAACTTTAGTTGAGTTTGAACAGAAGCCAAAGCAGATGCTCAGAACAATCAGGTTCTGGTAGGGAAAATGTGACTGCTTCGCTACAGGAATCCCTCCCACTATTTCCTCTCAAACCAGGTGATGACCAGATTGTATGGGCCAATCCATGAAACGAACTTTGAAAGCTTTTACTAAGTAATATTCTGTAAGTGAAATGAACAGCTAGGTTAAAGAGCTGATTTTCCTATGAAATATCTATGCATCCAGGAAAAATTACTTTGGCATTGCAAACAGAACTTAAGAACCCAAGGCATGACTATTATTTAAAAAAAAAAAAAAAAAAACTATCCCACTGGGTACAAGGATAACCTCAGGAGTCAGCCTAAACAAGTGAGTCCCACTGCCAGGCTATTTATCTTCACATTTCTAATGCATGGGGACAAGAAGCTACTCTTAAGGAAGACAAGTCACAACTCACCTGTAGCCCTAGAATTCAGAGTGCCTCAGTTCCCTGGGTTATTTGCTGAAAATGTGAGTCTTACTTACTGCGAGACCAGCTCTTTCACTTCTGGAAGGCTGCAAGCACTACTTTGAAGTGCTCAAGAAGAGCCCTCTGACTTAGGCATCTCTTGGGTCACTCACAGGAATCCGCTTCTATTCCCAGCCATTTCTATTCCCAATCCATTGCTATTCCCAACCTTTTGGGGGATAGATGGTCCCCAGCTGTCTCCCTCATCATTTGAGAAGAGTAACACGGGTTCTCGGGATACCCTTTCTTGGGTCTAAACACTTCTCTAACTAGGAAGGCTCCAAGTCACGGTGCCTCCCTCCCCACCCCTTACTCTGACTTCAGCTGAACACCACACCATCCAGTTCTCGCTTCTCCCCCTCTAAGAGGAAGACTGAATGTTAGCTTCTGTGGGCTGGGAGCATCCCTAACCCTCCCACAACACACTCTGTGTGTTTCTCAAGTAAAACACAAATGAAAAAGGTTGGCCCTTATATCTAATGTTGAAATAAATAATCACCTAAGATATTTTCTAGTTTAAAGGAAATTGAGCATCATTTTTTTTCCTGAAAAATTGCAGCATTTTGTTTTTTAGAATTGAGCGGTGATATAAATTTTTCCACTTTTTTTTGGCTGTACTGGGGATCAAACTCAGGACCTTGCGCTTGTCAGGCAGGCACTTATTCCACTAAGCTATATCCCCAGCCTGATATAAATTTTTCAATAGCAGTTTAAGCAAAATCAATGAATTTAAGATGTTTGTACTCTATATGTGATACTGTAGAGTTTGTTTTTATATACAAGAATGTCACCTATAGCCATACCCAATAAAATAAAAACTGAAAAGGCAAAAAAGAAAAGATATTTTCTAGTTGAATACCACAGAGAAAGTATTTCAAGAAGCAAGCACACTTCTTATAAATCAAATCAGACTCCTGTTTTGTCAGCGGTACAAGGCAGTCCTCAAATGTGGTCTTCCGTCCACCCAGGAGAGAAATCTCTTAGCCACAGCTATGGGAAACTTTTCTCAGAAACTTGTCTCAAAAACTTTCATTGTGAAAAATGAAGCATCATTTTTTTAGCCAGAGAGAGAGCAGTGAAAACACAAAGGCAATCCTACCCAAGTGCTTTCAAATTAAGTTTGAACATGGGGAATATGTCAGAACGAGCACAGCAAAGATCTGGAAAGTGACTAAACAGATTAATGGAGATGAGATATTGAATACAGTTTTTTGTGTATTATGGGCTCTGTTTTGGCCAGTTGTAAATAACTGGAATAAAAAGCTGGCAACTGCAAGCTGCCGTCAAATACCCATGATACTACAAAAGCCATATAATCCTGTCTCATCCAGTGAACTGATTATTTGCTTCCAAAAGCAAAGATTTTTCTTTTCCAGACTAAGATTTAAAGCAGATCTTTAGTTTGCACCAGAAAAACTAACTGGGTATTTCAGAAACTTTTATTCAAGAGACAGTGAATTTCCATGCTGTCTTCATCTCAAACTATCTCCTCTACTGTGTTAATGATAACCTGTCAAGAACGTTTGCTTTAACGTAAAGTTCGAATTGCTTCTGACTTGTTCGTGAGAATCTAAAACTCTGTCTAAAGCTGTGAGAATTTCTATCTTTTTCTACCTTTCTTTTGTTAGATCATTCTCAAATGCTACAACTTTTCTAGGATCTGTTGTAAAGGCATAATGCATTTCATATTCTTCAGTAAAATTAGGATCTAGTCTAAGTCTTAGAAAACTTGGACAAAGGAGCAATTAACCATCTGTTTCCACCTACCCATCCTCAAAATCTTACCTTAATTCCAAAGTTATGCAGTTGCCTAGCAGCTGCGAGCCCTGCTGGACCAGCCCCAACAATGATGACTGACTTCTAAAAAAAGAAAAGAAACAAAACTCCAATTAAAGCAAGGATGGCAATGTACGGCTAGAGTCATTCTGGAAGGTACTAACTACCAAGTCACATTAGCTCATCTACACTTCTTTGAAGCCCTTAGCAAGTCACATCCCAAAGAACATGAAGCACCTATGGTAGTACTGCTCCATCCCTCCTACCCACCGCTACGTTTTCCTGCAGTATGGAGAAACTACACTTGATACTCTCCTCTTCGAAGAAATATAATCTATAAAAGTCGTGGTTGTAGACGTCTTATGGTGATGTGGTTTTGCTAGTATTACTAACAGGAAACACCCTGGTATTTTATCATGACCCACAGCAGTGATATTACTGAAACAAGTCACCTACATTGTGATAGTCTTTGGGAAGAAGATACTGGTCGGCTCCCACAGTAAGAACTCCAGTGTTGATGAGACCTTTCCTCGTCATAAAATAAAGTATCCTCTCCACTTCTTGAACACACCGAATGCGCGCAAGACCCCGGACGATGATATGAGGAATGCATTTCTGAGGAGTAAGAGCTTCCTGTGTTTGGAAACAAAACTGAAACTGTTCAAAGGAAAAGAAACTCAAGGAATTCAAATCAATATCAAGGAAACAAATATCTCAACTTATAAGTGGGCCAAGTAGGAGCCAGGGATGAGGTTTGGTGACACAGCACTGGATTCGCATGCATAAGGCCCTAAACCAGTTCCCCAGAACTGCAAGAAGGAGGCAGAGGGCAAAGAACGTGAATAGGCATTTCTCAAAAGAGACGTGCGGCCAACATGTATGTGAAAAAACGTCCAACCTCACCAGGGAAATGGAAAGTCAAACCGCAATGACACAGCACCTCACTAAATGGCTACTATCAAAACAGCAGAAGAAGAGCAGGGATGCAGATCCGCAGCAAAGCACTTGCCCAGCTTGCACGAGGGCCTGGCTTGGTCCCCAGCATGGAGCCGAGAGTGCCCAGTGCTGGGAAGATGTGGAAAGATGTGGGAACAAGGGCCCCCTTGAACACTTAGGGTGGGAATGTAAATTAGTACCCTCGTTATGAAAACAGTTCCAAAGTTCTGCAAAAAACTGAACCACCATTTAATTTTTTACTGCAACTACTATCTAGCAAACCCACTACAGGGATATACCCAAGGGAAACAAATCAGTGTAACACTAAGCTGTCTGCCCCACATTCCTTGGGGCGTTACAGTAGCCAACAGATGAAATCAACTAAGTGCCCACCACCTAAGGAATGGACAGTGAAAAAAACAGTGCATTTACACAACGGGATGTTACTCGGCCTTAACATGGAAGGAACTCTTGTCCTTTGCCGTAACATAGATAAACCTGGAGCTTCTTATGTTAAATGAAATAAACCAGGAATGGAAAGGAAAATCCTCTATGATCTCACTGATACGCAGAATCTAAAAACTGCATCAGAGAAGTTGGGAGCACAGTGGGAGTTCACAGGGACTAGCAGGGGTGGGAAGTGAGAAAGTACAGGTCAAGAAGTAAAAATTTTAGTTAGGGAAGAACAAGCTCAAGAGATATATTGTATAACATAGCGACTATAGTTAGTAACATGTATTCTATACCTGAAACCACTGAGAGTAGATTTTTTAATGTTCTCAAAAAATATGTAAGCCTTTGCATATATTAAACAGCTTGACTTAGCCATCCCATAATATATACAAATTTCAAAATGTCATGTTATATACCATACCATAAGTATAATTTTATTTGTCAACTTAACAGTAAATTATTTTTTTTTTAATCTTGGTTCCTCAGAAAGTTGAGCATAAAATTATTATGATCCAGCAATTCCACTCCTAGGGATATACCCCAAAGAATTAAAAACACGTGTTCAAACAAAATGCTAAGAGCAGAAATATTCATCAAATAGCGAAAATGTGGAGACAACGCAATATGCATGAGTGGATGAGCAAACGTGATACATCTACACAACAGAGTATCATCCCACCGTAAAGTGGGACGACACTCTGACACATGCTACGGTATGGGTGAGCCTGGAAAACATTACAACTGAGTCGAAGAGCTACTCACACAGGCCAAATATTGTATGACTCCATTTCTATGGAATACCCAGAATGGGCCCCTTGACAGAGAGAAAGCAGATTAGTGGTTACCAAAGGCTGGGCCTGGGGTGGGGATGAGAGATGACTAGGGATGAGGTTTCCTCTGCTGTCATGGAAAAGCTCTGGAACTAGACCGTGGGGATGGCTGTACCACACCATATATGTTCTTGGTGCCACTGGACTTACATTTTACAACGGTTAAGCAATAAAGTTTTATGTATATTTTATCACAATAATAGTAATAATTGTAACAATAATAATACAACTCCAGAATAACTCACATCCAACATTTATCACTAGACAGGAGAGACAGGGAGGTCTGGCTGGTCAAGAAGAAGAGAAGAAAGGGACAGATGAGTGCCGCAGAGACGTGCGCTGCAGCCTAATGTTCCCCCTCACAGAAAGTGACTGCTGCGAGGGGCACGGTGGCAGACTGCACCACCTGCCCAACTCAAGGCCACTAGAAATCCAGGCTGCCCCGGCAACCCAGGTTCTGGCGGCAGCAAAGCCGGCTCTCACCACTAGAAACAAACACCTTCTTGGTCACCCCAGCTTTGGACAGACACCGGCCCATTTCAGACTCAGCTGAGAAAGCCTCAGCCTCAGCCAGGATGTGACATCTAGAACAGGCACCAAGGGGTCCCCACCCCAGGCTTGTTCTCTTCCTCTTATCACCACCCCAAAAGTGGAAAAGTCAGAAACACACTGCCGGGCGTCCCTAATCTCAGAATCTGAAATCTGAAATGCTCCAAAGTCTGGGTGCTTGACACAGTGCTTAAAAGGCTTCAGATTTTGGAGAATTTCAGACATTTTGGATCAGGGAGGCTCAACACGTATTTGGTTGTCCCAACTGGCATTTAGAGTAGAGGTGAGGATTACTGCCAAATGTCCCACATCTCCTGCCCTTCAAGAACTGTCCACCCTTGGGGCTGGGGATATAGCTCAGTGGAATAAGCGCTTGCCTAGCAAGCGCAGGGTCCTGAGTTCGATCCCCAGTACCGCAAAAAAAAAAAAAAAAACTGTCCACCCCAAATGTGAACAGTGCCAAGGCTGAGAACACCACTGTAAATGTTTCACCCCTGAGGCAGCACCTCTCCTTCAATGAAAGTGCTCCGCCCACGCTGGGCGCTGAGCACAGCCTTACTTACTTTGCAGTTTGTGTACCACAGGGCGAGGATAAGGTTTCTCAGAGCCAGGTACATGGTGGGGTCTCGGGAGTACTCAGGAAACTCATAGAGCTCATCCAGTTCCATCACGTCGGGCCGCACACACAGGGCTTTGCCACACTCGTTGGGCTGATAGAAAGGCTGGAAGTACCGGTTCATGCCTGGAACTGGGAGCAGACACAGGCAGGCACCTCGCACAAGCTTCAACCTCCAACTCCAGGAGAATTAAAGAACAAAAGCAAGCCAAGAAGGGCAGCCTGGACACACTCCACATCCATCCTGCACAAGCACTGCTTCTTCCGTCCAAGTGGGCAATGCACACAGACCAAAACCTTTTCCCCAACCTCTCTCCTCAAGCTATCCACACCACTGCCACAGTAGGGAATTCTGGAAACAATTTTTAAGTGTGCTGAAAATGTACTTTGTGAAATTTACCACCTTAGCCACTTAAAGTGTAAGTATATTCACAATGCTGCGCAACAGATCTCTAGACCTTCATCCTACAAGACTAAAACTATACCCACTAAACAACTCCTCCTCATGGAAATATATTTCCAAAGTAATTTTTTTGAAGCATTTTCCTATTATAAAATGGAATAATCACTGTGTCCCAAGGATGGGGTGCACTCTGTCTCTCTGCTTCAGTGATTAGAGGATATTGATATAAGAGACATTTACTTTCGAAAGCTGGAGGGAAATGCTGTAAGACTGCTGTTTCCTAACCTGCTTTTTAAAACTTACAATATCATAGTTTCCCACATCAATAAATAAGACTTCAATGGCTACATAATATAATTCCACTATTATAAACAATGCCAAAGCAAATTTCTTTGTACATAAATCCTGGACTCCTTCAGTAATTTATTTAGGATATCTTCCTACAGGGCCAATAGGAGTATCTACTGAGTCCAAGGGAATCTATTTTAAGGTGTTTGATGTACAGTGCCAAACTGTCCTTCATAAGTGTACACTCGCACTAACAGAATTTCAGCACTCTTACATCACACCTTCCTTAAATACCACCTTAGCTGTGATCTTCACATATACATTTTAAGAGTCTAGTGTTACTAGTTTGATACCTTAAGTTAGGGCTGCAATGTAAAAATCTATTTGCACCATCGAAAATACAGTCTGTTCATGCTCGGGGGTAGAAGAGAAAGGATCTCACAGCTTCCTTGCTTTACAGTCCACAGTCAACATTACGCCTGTCCTAGCCTGAAGTTCTGAATTCTTCTGAGTTGATTATTGGTGGTATCATTAGAGGCACAGAGAAAAAAGTGCTATTCATACAGCTCAAAACTGGTGTTTCTTCTCCTAAGTCAGAGTTCCTGTACTCATTAACTTACGCGGCTACCCAGCTTTCAATTTGGCATTCATTAAACCCTGCAGGTAATAGATTAATGTTGTAGGTTTTCCAAATTATTGAGCAAAAACTTAACTGCATACTCCCAATGACCTCACTGACATAAAGCACAGTTATCACGCCTCGGTATCCTCGAGCAGTTGGTTCTAGGACCTCCTAGGGATCAAAACCCCTGGCTGCTCAAGTCCTTTATAAAAAGAGGCCCGGTATTTACATATAACCTAACTCAGCCTCGACATCATCTCTAAGTTACTTCTAATACCTAACAATACAAATGTCATGGGAACTGTTGTTGTGCTGTATTGTTAGGAACAGTGACAACAACTGAAAGCCTGTTTATGTTCAGTTCAAGCATAATTTTTCTCTCAGACATTTTCTACCCAATGGATTGGCTGAATCCACTGATGAGATAATAAGGTGCTTTATACAAAGTCTCAGACAATTTTTAAAACATCTTTTGCCTTTGCTTTCCTTTCTATTTGTGAGGAAACACAAAGGGGAGTGGAAAGGAGAGAAGACTAGGCCAGCTCTCACCAAGTGCAGAAGGGGCCCCCTTGGAAGGCTCCAGCCGGCCCGGGCTGGCACTGCCGGTGGTGGTGGCGGAGGCGGTGGTGGCAGCGCGGTTCGTGCTGGTACAGGAGGGACTCATGCCCACACAGTCTGGGTAGTAGGCAGAGAGCAGAGGTGCCGCCACGCTGTCTTTCAGCAAAGGAGGTAGGATGAGCATGGAGTACCACCAGTGGTTGGAAACTTCCGACACTCTCTGAAATGCAGCGGCAGGAGGAAGGGAGATGGGGCAGAGAGGAAAGGCGCATGCGGATCATGCCAAGGACAGGGGTTGTCTTCATTTCATTCATCCTTAACCCGAATACCCTGTCTCTTCCCCCAACTCGCTCAACTCTGTATCAGAGTTCTGCACACACAGATTTAAAAACAAAAATGGCTTATAATACCTAGGGACAATGTTTCCCAGGCAAAATTCTTCCCAGCATTCACTCTCCCCTCCCCAATTCTCCTACCAGGTAAGTCTTTCAAGATGCCTCCCTGTATTACATTGTAAGCCTGTTTGCAAGGCAGGGTGGAAAATGTATCTCTGCGCCATAATCCACTATCATCCAGCGATCTTTATCACTTTGGAACTCAAGATAATTGAAACTGAAAAACTGGACCTAAGGAACAATTATCCTACGCAGCAGTCAAGCATGTCTACTTTTTTTCTTTTTAGGCATTACTGCTTTTGCCAAAAGCAAATAAAAAGAGCTGCAAGGAAAAATACACTACCACCAGCCAACTGCAGAAATTAACAAAAGAAGTTGTATTTGGTCTTCAAATGTATGATCACAGTCCAGAGGTGACTTAAATATGGATCAAAGCACTGCATGGTGACTAGCGCAATGAACATAAAACGCGTGTACCTTCTAAAGCGACACTGCCACAAACCCCTATATTTGTCAGTCTTGGCTAACTAAATGTAATCTTAAATGTGTACTCCAAGAATACTCAGACTCTGATACAGAAGGGCCTCAAGCCCAGGGACTCTCCATTTCTAGGTCTCCAGGCTTCAAGCAAATGCCACCTGCCAGCAAGCAAGTCGGTCAGCTTGTAATCTTGGGGTGGATCTAGTTTACAGATGCCTTCTGTTTGCTTCTCAGAGTCCAAATTGGGAACACGTGCCAGTTTATTGTGAACCCCAACGGGCACCCTTATGACATACATGCAAGGCTTCACACACCCATCTTACTTGCTTGGCCCCTGGTAGCATTTGCGTCTGTAAAATCTCCACCCTCAGCGCTTGTTTTAGATTGGCCTACCCTTCCTGAGCCCACACTGCACCTGAAGAACGGGCAACCTGCTCCCTCCCCGATACACCAGGCCTGACTCTACCCACCACCACCTTCCTAGCTCAGGCCCAAGAAACAGCAGCTGAGTATTCAGCTCCTGACATCTGGACCAAGTAGCATAGAGAGCAGGTCCCTGGAAAACCATGAATCCAGTCTATTCCTATTCATTTCCATCTCCTGGGTCATATGGCTCAGTAAACTGAGTCAGACCCAAGTGAGGTCCTGCCATCTTGCTGTGACCCCTTTTTCTCTACAGCCTACCTGAGGGTGTTCCAACGCAACTCCTGCATAGCGTAGGAGAAACTACCAATGACTATTAAACTAGCACCCGCTCTTGCTAGTCAGTCACCAAGCTTGGTTATAACTGTGTATGTCAACAAAACCCTCACCCTCACATGTACCACTGAAGAAACTGTAATCAATATAACTGATCTTTTAGCATATTTAGTCCAATACCTATTGTATTAGCTTACTGTTCCCCAAAAGTGCATGTCCACCATGAACCTCAGAATATGACCTAGGCCAGGAATGGTGGTACAGGCCTGTAATCCCAGCATTCAGGAGGCTGAGGCAGGAGGATCACCACCAGTTCAAGGCCAGCGCAGGGTACATGGTGAGTTCAAGGCCAACCTGAATTGTATAGCAAGAATCTCAAAAACTCAAAAGAGAAAAAAAAAAAAAAAAAAGAATACACCCTTATTTGGAAATAGGGTCTTTGCAGATATTAGTAGTTATGACCAGGTCAGACCAGATTAGAGCGCGATGTAAACTCACTATGACTGGGGGCCTTAGTGAGAAAAGATTCACACAATGAGACACAGGGGAAGAGGCCAAGACTATGCTGCTGGCAGAGCTCCAAGCTGCGCATCTGCCCTCCAGCAAATGCCAACCACTGCTGGCAACCAGCAGGAGCGGGAAGAGGCAAGGGAGAGTCTCCACGGCCACTGGTACCGGATTTCAGACCCTCGTCTCCAGAACTGTGAGCACATGTACTGCTGTTGCCCCGCGGCCCAGTTGGTGTGAAGTGAAGGAAGCCATCACAGGCCGACAATGCAGAGACTGCGGCAACCCTGGGCCCACAGGGCAGGGGAAGGGGTTGAGACTGTAAGCCTCGACTCAACTCTCCTTTAACGGAATGCAAAATTAAGTGGCAGAGAAACATCCAAGGACTCTTCCAATATTTTTTTTAAGTTCTTCTCTCTCAAGACTACAGCCTCCACCGTAAAGTTCAGATTTTCTGGGTGCAAAATGGTCTCCGTAATACTACTACTGCTGGCATCTGGTAACACAGTGACCATACTCATGTCAAAAGTCTTTAACTTTTGACAACCAAATAAAGAGAAATTCATGCAGTGTTACTCTCATTTGCTTCACGTACTATCATCCAAGGCACAATCAACTCCAATCCAGAGCATGCAGAAATACTCACCAGGTCCTCAGGCAGGGAACAATGATCCGAGTTCTCAGGCTGCAAAAGAAAACCAAGCATTAGTGTGGTTTGCTTATAAAATAGAGCCTCGGGTATCAACTCACCCACATTCTGATGCCTCATTACCTATTACATAGGCAAGGCAAAAACTTTGATAGATCACTATGTGAGCAAGGGAAGACAGGCAATTTATTTCTTAAGACAGACAATTTTATTAGGGTGGTCCTAATTTAAAAATATATATATATGTGTATAGAGGAATATAACAACTATGGAGAGGAATTTGAGAAAATATCAATGTTTTAAATGCACAGATTTTGACATTGCCTTGTTTTTTGGGGGTGTTTTGTTTGTTTGTTTGTTTGTTTTTTAAGATGGGGTCTTGCTGTGTAGCTCAGGCTGGCCTTAACTCATTATGTAGTCCAGGTTAGCCTCCAACTCATGGCAATACTACCTCAGCCTCCCAAGTGCTGGGATTACAGGCATGTGCCACCATGCCTGGCAGGCACTATCTTAAATAACTGAAGATATATATATATAGGACATGCGAAGCAATTCTAACCTTGATATATTTTCCACAAAGAACTTGTTACATGGGCACCACTAGATATATTAAAAAACATTTAAAGGGCTACTGTTTATAGTACAAAAAGCGAAAGACAACCACACTGTCCAGGCATAGACTAGAAAAATAAACTGCATTATATTTAAACAATGGCACGCTACCCAGCCATGTGAATGAGCTACAGGCTGCAACCTGGATGTGGCTCACAAACCTCTGCTTCTCATACTGCAGAAGCAGCGAGACCCATCCTACAGCGTGCTACCACTTATGTGAAGTGCAGAAGCACGCCGAGACAACATTTGCAGCTAGATTTCAAATTAGAACAGAAAGTAGATAGTTATCCGAGGGAGCAAGGCTGTGCTGGAGGCTGTGACTGACAGGACCCAAAACAAATTGAAGGGTTGGTGAGCGTCTGACTTCTATATTGGGAGCAAGATAAATGGATGCTTTGTGGAAACTCACTGAGCTATGATCCTGACTTCAGCCTTTTTCTGTTTGAACATTACGTTTCAATTTGAAGAAGCTGCCTAACTAAAATGGGCATACTACATGTTGCAGCAATTCCAGTCTTGGGAGTGCATTCCCAAGAAGCTCTTACACGTACATGTTAAGAGAAACCCAGTGAGACCGAGAATGAATGCTCCAGAAAGCACTGAATATTACCAGCCAAAAAGCAGAAACAACCCTCATATCCATGATCCATGGAGATTCACTATGGTAGATTCACACAATATAATACTATTCACAGGGCAAATTAATAAACTAGAGCTTTCGACATCAATATACATGTATGTCACAAATCTCAAGGTTAAGCAGAAAGCGCAAGTTGCAGAGAAACATGAAAAATATAATTGATAAACGGTGAAAAATAAACAAAATTCTGATGCACACCTGTAATCCCACCACTCTGGGAAGCTGAAACAGGAGGCTCACAAATTTGAGCCCACCCTGGGCAATTCTGGGACTTAGTGAGACTCTCACAAAATAAAAATTTTAAAAGGGCCAGATGTGACAGAATATGCCTGTAATCCCAGCACTTGGGAGGCTGAGGAAGGAGGATCACTGCAAGTTTGAGGACAGCCTGGGTTACACAGTGAGACCTTGTCTCAAAAAAGAAGTGAAAACTAAAAATTAAAAATTAAAATGGGGATGTAGCTCAGTGCAAAGGTCCTATTCTGCATGCCATCTCCTCACTCTGGGTTATTCCCTTTTCCATCTGATATGATCCTGTATATTGAATCTCAGTGCTATTTCCTGTGCAACTGAGGTTCTGTTCAAAAAGTCCTTGCAACAGCTACGTCTTTAAGAGTTTTACCTATTTTATCTTCCAGCACATTAAAGGTTTCTGTCTTAACATTTAGGTCCTGGATCCATTTTAATTTTAGTTTAGTGCATGGTGAAAGCTATGGATCTAGACAGAACCTCTGAGTGTAGACAGCCAGTTTTCCCAGCACCATTTACCATTTACCAGCCCCCCTGTCAGAGACTGCACAGCTGAATGTGCCTGGGGTTCTCTCTGCAACCTTTCTTCTGCTCCACTGATCCATCTGTCTGTTTTTGTGCCAGTACCATGCTGGTTTCATCATTGTAGCTTTAAAACACAACTTCAAATTCAGGATTATGGCGCCTCCTCCCTTACTCTTGTTACCAAGGCTGCTTTTGCTACTCTGGTTTCTTCTGGTTCCCATACGAATGTTAGAGTTATTTTCTCTAGTTCTGTGAAGAGCGCTGTTGGTATGTTGACCGGGATTAAATCTGTTGTCAGTTTTGGAAATATAGCCACTCAGAGTATTTTGCCTCTGCCTACCCACGAACAGGGGATATCTTTGCATTTTTTTGATGTCCTCTTTGATCTCCTCTTTCAGACTACTGTAGTTTTCATTATAGAGGTGTTTCACTTTTTTGGTTAGGTTAATTCCTAAGCATTTTTCTTAATCCTACTGTGAATGACATTGTTTTCCTAATTTCTTCCTCAGTGAGCTCATTATTGGTGTACAGGAACAGTACTGATTTTTGTTTGTTCATTTTATATCCCACTACACTGCCGAATTTGGTTATTAATTCTAGGCATCTTTTGGTGGAAATTTTTGGATCATGTTATCTGCAAATACTGGCAATTTAATTTCTTCCTTTCCTATACACATCTCTTCCATTTCTTTCTCTTGCCTCATGGCCCTGGCTAATGTTAAGAGGACAGTGCTAAACAGGGGCAGTAGAGTGGACAACTTTGTCACGCTCCTGATTTTAGAGGGAAAGCGTTTAGCAAAGCTAAAAGGAATAAATTAGACAAGCTTAAATACCCCACAGTTTCTCCTGTAGGAGAGATCCAAAACATAAATAAAGAGCAAAATGAAAGGCAGGTAACAGGAGGTAGGGAGACAGATCTTTCTCAAATGGGAAGGAGAGTAAGAGAGAGAGGGCATGGGAGACAAGGGAAGGGGAGGCAGAGGGAGCTGAGGTGTGTTCTGCTCGGGCACTGACACCCCAGAAGGAATATAATCATCAAGTAATGCAAACACGGATCAACACACTCTAAACACTGAGAAAATGGCATCCACAGAAAGCTATTTACTGCAGCTCAGTCACTAATGGACAAAGTCTGAAAAAGTGACCTAAATGCCTCTAACAGTGCCAAGTTAGACACGGTACATCTGTTCAGTAGACTATTTACTAGAAGCATGGAAGAAAAAGGAACAGATATTTAAGTGTGATATAAAAGGTTGGAACAGATGAATGACAAGAAGCAAGGCCAGAAGAAGGTGTGCGGTTTACTCCCAGTCTCTTTAATGCTCTTTGACCAATAAACCTTCCTTAACTTTGCCCTTGAGAGCAAACCAGGATGGACACCAAAATGACCCTGGGTCAATGAACATCATTTAAATAAATGTGTCAAAAGTTCATCTTAGGGCTGAGGACCCATTGAGATGGGAAAAACAGGAGGAAGAGGTCTCAGAGAAGAAAATGAGGGAGTAGAGGAATGAGATTTCAAGGGGTTTGACTTCATCCTTAGAAGCTGGAACCAAATGAGACCACAGAGGTCTGTTTCACCTGTCAGGTGGCACGAGAAGAGAGCAGGCAATTTGGTTTTCAAAACTTAAGGAGGCTGACACCTCAGAAGCCCTCCTGGGAAAAAAGCACTTGATGTTAAAACACATCCAACCAGGCAACGAAACAAAATAAAGAACTCAGGACAGAAGCATCATGGTAAGAGACAGAGAATCCGTGAATGTAGCACTCAGAGGAAGCAGTGGGAGGAATAAGATAGAGTAAGAAAATAATAAAAGCTCTGATCATCTAAAAAGAAAAAGAAACGAGGGAGAAGGGAGAAAAGGAGGTAGGCTGAAGCGTGATGTAATCTATTTCTGATTTCAGGGCAGGGTGTCAATCAAAAGCATCTAAAATAGAAATGATTTTTCTTTTTTAAAGGACTGGGTTCCAACTTCTTAATCTCCTATTTTCTAGGGAGGTTTTAGCAACTCCTTCTTGGGGTAAAGAGGTAACTATTTTATGTTCAGCAATTCTTATGTCACCTTGGCTTCTTTCTCTTATTTTAAGTTCATGTTGTAGTCAAACATTTTACAGGAAACCACAGGCACAGCACTACTCCTTGACAGGAAGTTATCTACCAGCCGCTCCTCACAGGCCTATGGGAATCCTCTTGAATGAAACTCCTGCTACAGTGGCTATTTCAAGATAACAACAGCATGAATTTTTGGCAGTTGTATCTATTCAGTATTTCTTGTATTTTTCAACAATGAACCCATATTATTTATCTAAAAACAACATCATTCTAAAGAAAACCTTAGGTTTTTTTTTTTTTGGTGCCGGGAATCGAACTCAGGACCTTGCGCTTGCCAGGCAGGTGCTATGCCGCTCAGCTATATCTCCAGCCCCCAAGGAAACCTTAGTTTTCAAAAAACTACTTAGACTGGAGAAACAGAAAGGACGACAACCACCTAAGAGGGGAAAAAGGCACGCGGACAGTTTGGAAAATCAGTAGAGGCAAAGTCAAAATTTATGTTACATTATTAGAAGGCAAAAGAGAGGAGAGATTACAGGTAACTCCAAGTGAGAATTTAGTCAAAGCGGAGAACAAAATGTAAAACCACAAGTAAGAGTTTAGCAACCTAACATTACCTAAGCCATCCAGAGTCGGTTTTAATAAACTGTTTAGAACTGAAACACTGCATGAAGAGGCTGCACGGAAAGGCCGCAGCCTAGACTACAAAAGTGGCCTATTTGTGAACGCTGCTCAGCTAAAGTCTCCCTCAATACGATGAAACGCCACTGAATGCACTTTTCATTCGAGGACTCTGGGAATTGAAAACAAAAAAAGACAAAACAAAAGAGCAAGAGAGCAATCTGGGGCACAGGTGCGGGTTAAGTCGTGCAGCCGAGACAGGGTTTCCGCCGGCCGGACCCAGGCCCCTCCCTGCAGTCCAGCGGCTCGGGCCCTGCCGGCCCCCTCCCGTCTGTCTCTCTCCCACTCTGGGGGCGGCTTTCTACCCCGAAGGGCTCACAGTTCCGTCCAGTTCTTGAAAGCCACTCAAAATCAACATCAAACACTCTCAACACAAAACAATGCGTGTATGAGACAATGCGTGTGTTAATTAGCCATTCCATAACGTGTGTCTATTTCAAACCAGCATGACTTACCGTGTTATTTTCATTGTTAATTAAAATTAATATTTTTTTAAAAAAGAATCAATCAAGGGCTCAACTGAAAGATTTTACAAATCATAACCAGTTCCAGGAACTTGGTTTCAGGCTCAGAGCTAAGTTTTATCCTTTACTGCCAAGCTGCCAACATCAAGAACAAAAGACGCTGCCAGACAAGGTGGAAAACTCCAGGGACCCCAGCACTGAGGAGGCTGAGCGGGGACCTGCAAGTTCAGTTCCCACCTGGGCAACTTGGACTTTGTCTCAAAATAAAAAAATGTAAAAGGGACTGGGACACAGCTCAGGGGCAGGGCGTTCGTGGGTCTGATCCTAAGTGCCACAAAAGTAAACAAACAAATTAATTAATTGGAAAAGGAAGGCAGGGGTGCTGTGCACCCTGGGTTTGAGCCTCAGTACTCAAGACAAAAAGCAATAAAAGAGGCAAGGATACCACCACAGAGTCCACCGGCTTTAAAAGGAGAATATGGGAAAGTACAAGTAACTTCAATACATTTGACAATACAGATTAAAAACCACAAGTTCCTTGAAACACCTTCCAAAATGGACAGAACTCATAAACTATCTAAATCACCATAAGTCTGTTAAAGAAACTGAATCTATAATTTCTGAATTTCTGATAAAGAACGCTACTGGCTCAAAATGCTTCAATGGTAAAGTGAAACAAACACAAAAAAACCTAACATCAACTTTATAAAACAAATTATTTGACAAAATACAAAGAAAAATACATTTCCCCATTCATTTTTATGAAGCCAGCAGAGCTCTGATAAACAGACTCTGACAAGGATATTGGGAGAAAGGTGCCAGATAATGTCCATCCTGAGCACAGATGCGAGAAAGCATAACAAAATGTCGTAAAATCCAACAGTGTAGACAAAGGATAAGGCAGGCACGACTGCACACGCCTGGAATCCCAGTACTCAGAAGGCTGAGGCAGGGGGGTTACTGCAAGTCCAGGGCCAGCATGGGCTACAAAGTAAGTTCAAGTCCAGCCTGTATGACCTAGACAGACCCTGACTCAAAAAGACAAGAAAAAAAAAGCGGGGGGGTAGCACACTGGGAAAAAGTGGGATTTTTTTTCTGGGAATGCAAGGTTGTTTCAACATTTCAAAACCAGTGTAACTCACCACAGTAGCAAACTAAAGGAATAAAACCACATGACCAAAACATCTGATAAAATTCAACAACCATTCATGATTAAAGTTTTCAGCAAAATAAGAAAACAAAGAAACCTCTGCAACCAGGAAAAGGTCATCTATGAAAACCTACGGCCAACATTACACATATTAAACACAGGACTGAACACGACCTCGGGCAGGAGCTAGAGAACACTGCCTTCACCATGTGGCTGGGGTCCTGCCCCAGGCAGCACGGTGAGAAAAGAAATTAAACATGAAAAAAGCAGGCTTTACTCACAGTTGAGATTATTGGTTTGTAGACAACCCAAACGAATCTGCAAGACGTATGAAATTTAGTAAGTGAAGTCAAAATAGTTCCTGGGTGTAAGAGTACAGAAGTGAAGTGAACTTCTCTATAACTTCAACAAACAACTCGACGTTAAATAAAATTCTACTTACAATTACAGAAAAAATTATCTAGAAACAAATATAATAAAATATAAAATTACATCATCAGTGAAAACTAGAAAACATGGTTGGAGACTAGTAAAGAATCCTAGGAAGTGTTTTGTGAAAAGGGCTAAGTAAACATCCTCCATACTGCGGACCATATGGTCTCCGTCACAACTGCTCTGCCGCTGTCACATGCAGGCTGCCGGGGACACTGCTACTGAGCATGGCTGTGTTCCAATAACACTTTATTTACAAAGGCAGGGCAGGGCCCAATCCGGCCCACCAGGCGTCGTTTGGTGGCACCAGGTTAGAGACTACAAGTGCAAAGATGTCAAGTCTTCTACAAATGACCTGTAAACTAAACACTACATTCCCACCAACATCCTAGAGGGTTTAAGTAGATCCTGGCACGCTGATAATAGAATGGAAATGGAAACACAGAACAGTTAAAACAATCTTGAAAAGACAAACAGCACTGGAAGAACTTACACTACCTGATTTTAAGATGTAATAATGATACAACAAGCAAGACAGTGCAGGAGCTGGGGATATAGCTCAGTGGAATAAGCGCCTGCCTCGCAAGCGCAGCGTCCTGAGTTCGATCCCCAGTACCGCCAAAAAAAAAAAAAAAAAAAACAAAGACAGTGCAGCTTGGGGTTCGGCTGAAGAAAGAGATCAGCGTAACAAAGTCCACAAACAGACATATATACCGTCAACTGATTTTTTTTTATAATAGTAAAAGATTAGTGAAGCAAAGAATAATATGTTCAACAGGTAATACTGAACGAATAAATTTACATGGGAAAAACTGAATCTTTTCCTGTTCTTCATATCAAAAGCCAAATGCTGTACTAACTCAAGATAAGATTACTGACTTAAATGTAAAGCTAAAACTGTAAGTGCCTCAAAGAAAATATACAATATATCTGCAGGATGGAAAGTAGTCAATGGCTTCTTAGAAAAGTTCTAAGCATAAATGAAAAACCGGGTAATCTGGGCTTTAAAATTAAAAATTCTTGCTCATCAAAAGACCAACAAAGCTGGGTGTGGTGGCGCATGCCTATAATCCCAGCACTCAGGAGACTGAGGCAGGAGGATCATTGAGAGTTCGAGGCCAGCCTGGGCGACAAAGTGAGCTCAAGGCCAACCTGAACTGCATGAGACCGTCTCAAAAAGATAAAAATTGAAAGACCAACAAAGACAATGGCAAGGCTATTTGCAGACTGAGAAAATATACGAAATATGCATACACGTTCGTATCTGTATAAACAACTCCTACCTATCAAGAATACAGACTCATTTCTTTAAGCAGACAGATAATTTCCAAAGAGGAACTGTGAATGGTCAACAAATATGAACAGATGCTCCACACATCACTAGTTATCAGGAAACCGGAAACTAATACCACAGGCATCAGCGCACACCCATTACACCAACAACACAGAACAGCTGCGGAAGATGCCGCCACCAAAGGCTGCAGTATGACGCAACAATTATAGGAGACCACTTCACAGTTTCTTAAACATCAAATATAAATTTACTACACGACGAAGCAATTCCACTCCTATATATTTACTGCTAAGAAATTAAAACAGAGGAACTGGGCATTGTGGCACATGTCTGTAAAATCTCAGCACTCAGGAGGCTGAGGCAGGAGGATCGCTGTAAGTTTGAGGCCAGCCTCGACTAAACAATGAGACGCTGTCTCAAAAAACAAAACAGAAAAGAAATTAAAATGGAGGTCCACAAAAAACTTGTACAGAAATATGGACTACAATTTCATTCATGTACCAAAATAAAACAACACAAATGTCCTTTAAGATGAGACTGGTTAAATACAATGTCCTTTAACGTGAGAATGGTTAAACAATTTGTCATATGTGTGCGTGGCACATGTATAGGAATGACATGGATGAATCTTAAATAAATTTTACTCAGTGAAAAAAACCAAATACTAAAGACCATGTATCAGGTGATTCCACTTTTAAATTATGAAGTGCAAGGACCTGAAAAATAAATCTACAGGGATAGCAATCAGAATAGCAGTTGCTTCTGGGAGGAGGAGGAAAGACCTGGTCCTTGTCAGGTATGGGAACGTGGTGCACACACTGTGGCCATTTCCCACAACTCAAGGAAATGCCTGTACGATCCCTGCATGTAACTGCTGTATGGATCCACACCTCAAAAATAAAAAGATGAAGCTTTGCATCTATCAAAAATAATACCACTCAATGCAAGAAAGGTATTGATGCAATGATCACCCTGAATTATAGGTCTTTACATGTTTAAAAAGAGTTTGGCTGCTTGTGCCTATGACAAATATGTAATTAAATGCACTTCTGTTAGGAGATAGGGAGGTATCTCAGTGGTAAACTTCTTTCCTAGCATGAGAAACACCATGGATTCAGTCCCCAGCACCAGGAAAACATACTATAGAACAAATGAAAATCATTAAGAATTTCCTTTTTTTTGGTCTTTTTTGAGACAGGGTTTCACTGTGTAGTTCAGGTTGGCCTTGAATTCATTTTATACCCCAGGCTGGCCTCAAACTCACAGTGTAGCGATCCTCCCACCTCAGTCTCTTGAGTGCTGGGATTATAGATGGGAAGAATTTCCTTTTTAAAACAGCAAGAAAAGGTTAAGAAGAACTTTTAATTTTTATTGGTGTATTGTATGTCATGTATGTATATTTATAAATACAGACATACAATGTCTTAAATCTTAAGATCGTATTAATGTAATACTTAATCTAAAATGTACTTGTGTTCAAACTCTTATCCTCATTCTGCAAAGTTTTCTTTTTTTTCCAGTGTGGGGATTGAGCCCAGGGCCGTAAGCATGCTTAGCAAGGGCTTTACTGCTGAGCTGCACTCGCAGGTATCCGTATTTATTTTTAATAATAATTATGTGTTGCTTTATTTAAAACTCCAAGTTTCCATTTGTTGTGTAAAAGGGAGTATTTGAACTGACAGTATTTTTCATGTTTATATATCTTTGTAAACAGACTATAAATTATGGGATTGAATAAAGAGGTGAATTTTATGATATGTATATTATTCCTCAATTTTAAAAAAAGAAAGTATTTTTCTTCAGGAATTTGATTTCTAATATTTTTAAATGTACTCAAAGTATAAGCGACATTCGGGTAGATTAATGCCTCTAACATACTGTTTAATTACACATTTTTAAACACTAACTGCCAAATTTCAAAAGCAGCACATTATACCCACTGTGGCTGATTCTGAACGGCCAAACGCATCTGCTCATTTCTTCTTCCTTACGAACAAGATATGCTTTTTGGGGTGTTGCAACATGCTCAGTTATAAAATATTTCCTTCCTCTGCCCTGCCTACCGTCCAGAGTAGCTGTATGATTCTGTTCTACTTAATGAAGCATTAACAGAAACCTGAACTCCTAAGAACGCTCCTCTTTTTGCACTGAAAGAGGGACAGGCTAGCTGACACAACTCTGTTGCCCTATCTTTTCCCTCTCTTATAATGAGAGTTTGGACACAGTTGCTAGTAATACAGCAACCACCAGGTCAACCTGAAGATGGAAGATAAACTAATCAGATGGCTGGACTGAAAACTAGAAAGAGATCTCTTTGGGGAGCTAAACTAACCGGCAACAGTCTATTTCCAATCTGGGAGAAAAGTAAGTCCACAAGTGGTTCGCCCACTCGGCTGGGGTTCTGTTCCATGCAGAGCCCCGCACCCCTCTACAATGATTAATGCACTGAAATGAAAAACCACACTGTTACTGCATGCCAACAACTAAATCAGTGTATGGATGAGTTCTAAAGGAACGCGGCGGCAAGGATACCTTCACAGTGTTTGGTTTCATACCACACCGGTAAGTCTTCGCTATCCGTGGAGTCAGCTGGATTTCCTTCGTAAGCTGCCTCCATTTCCTGCACTCGGGCTTTGTACACTGCACCTAGAAGGGAAATAAGGCGAGATCAGTAGGTCAGCTAATCCTGAGCCACCGGTTCTATCCTGCACCTCTCCCTCTGCCATCTGTTAACTTCTCAGTTTGACACACGACCATGGCATGTAGGATAATTAGGGGACACGACGTAAAGGATGTATGTGAACTCTCTGCTATCTTTGCAACTTTCTGTACATGTTAAACTATTCAAAAATTAAAAGCTTATTTTTAAAAAGTGTAGATATCCGTATGTAGAAGAATGAAGTAACACTGACTTCACACAAACATAAAAATTAACTCAAAATGGATTAAACACCTAAACATAAAAGCTAAAATAATGAAACTCTTGGAAGGAGCACAGGGACACGTTTTCATGACCTTAGATTCAGCAGCGGATGCTTAGTTATTATTCCAAAAGCACAAACAAGGAAAAAAAACAGGTAAATTTGACTTTATCGAAATTTAAAACTTTCATGCATCAAAGGGCACTAACAAAGTGAAAAGCCAACTTATAGAAAAAATATTTGCAAATCACAGTACTGATAAGGGGTTAGTGCCTAGAATATATAAAGAATTCTTACAACTCAAAAACAAACAAGGAAACAACTCAAACTAAAAATGAGCGAAGGACCTACACAGACACTTCTCTGAAGAGGAAGGACAAATGACCAGCAGCAGAGGAAAAGGTGCATTCATCAGTCGTTAGGGAAACGCAGACCAAAACCAAAGTGAGCCACCACTTTGCAGCACTCTGCCGGCTAGCGGCTAGCGTGAAAACAAAAGCAAGAACTGGGGAGGAAGTGGAGAAATCTGAACCCTCCCACACTGCAGATGGGAACGCATATGATGCAGTAGCTACAGAAGAAGTGTGTGGAGGTCTTCAAAGGTTAGACACAGAACTCTCATGGGACCCACCCATCTCATTCCTACATATACAGAACTAAAGAATTGTAAACAGGCATTCAAACAAATATCCAAACACGAATGCTCACAGCAACACTATTCACAACTGCTAAAAGGTTGAAATAACTCAAATGTCTATGAAAAGATGAACGAATAAACAAAATGAGGTCTAGCATTCCCGTGGAATATTACTTACCCACTTAAAAAAAAACAGTGAAATAGTGATATAAACTACAACAGGACTGAACCTCAAAACACATTACACTAAGTGGAAAAAACACAAAGCCAGATTACATGACTCATTTATATTGGGGTTTTTTTAAAAATGCTTTTTGTTTTGTTTTGTTTTCTGAGACAGAGTCTCACTATATAGTTCAGGCTGGCCTTGAACTCACTGTCTAGCCCAGGCTGGCCTCAGATTCATGATGATCCTCCTGCTTCAGCCTCCTAAATGCTGGGATTACAGGTGTGCACTATCATGCCTGGCTCATGATTCCATTTATACGAAACATCCAAAATATGTAAAATCCATAAAGACAGAAAGCAGATTAGTAGTCACTATGGACTGGAGGGTGAGTGACTGCTGCAGGTACACACTTGGGAATTAAGCACAGGTAGTATTGAGCAACACCACAAATACAGTAAATGATGTGGAATTATACACCCCAGAATGGGTAATTTTAGGTGTCAGGGTGTAGCCCACCAATACAGCCTGTGCTACATATATACATAAATAAAGAAGTATATAACAAAATGGCTAATTTTATGTTTTGTGACTTTTACTTCAATTAAAAAAATTTAAGTGAACACAGAGCAGCTCAGAATTATATTTAAAAAGTCAATAAATCATTTAATTGTGGTATATTTATATAACATATGCAACCACTAAATTATATTTTCAAAGAATGCCTCAGTGAAAAAATGAAAATATGAAATTAGATTAAAAACAGTTATTAAAAATAACATTCTAAATATGATTTTTAAACCTAGTAAAGATTGGTATATAAAACACAAAATTATGTTTCAATCGACACAAAAATATAAACAGAGAAGTGTATGTTACCACGCTCAGCAATGGCAATCTCTAGATGGTGAGTCTGTTGTTTCTTCCTATTCTGTGTTGAACTAAGCTTTTTTTTTTTTTTAAAGATGGGCTCTCGTTATGTAGTGCTGGCTGATCTGGATTCACTATGTAGCCCAGGCTGGACTTGAATTCACAGGGATCCTCCTGCCTCAGCCTTCCAAGTACTGGAATTCCAGGCATGCACCACCACTACCAGATAAACTATGCTGTCTACAAAATTTTTTTAAAATGTTACTTGTTTTAACAATTATAAAAAGAACATAAATGCAAAAAAGAAGGACTCACAAAACCAGTATCTTCCCCCAGCCCTCTTGCTGTTAACTTCACAAATGTCTCACATCATTTTTCTTACCCAGTAAGGGAGCTGCTGGTCAGCCATAAATGCTTTGGGGCTGGGTTCTGTTTTCCCATTGCTGGTCCAAATTTTTTTCCATGTAGTATATTTGTCATACCCATCTTTATGGCTGAAAATAATAGAAACAAACGTACCAAGCTGTAAGTTAATCAGGTTTTCAAAACACGAGGCAAATTGGGAAGTCTTACATGAAGGATTTCTCTACCCTTGTTACAAGGAGGGAATTACTACAAACTCCACACAGCAGGCTATTAGGGGGTGTTCTTGGCAGTTCCGGTGCCTGAAACTAACAGGAAGGTTACAGTATTATTTGAAGGAAGAGTTTAAAGATTTTTGAATGTATACTGTAAATCCTCAGGCAGTCATTAATTCTATCAGTGGATGAAATAATTACAATTATAAAATGCTCAAGTCAGAAAACACAAAAAAAATGGGAACAAAGAGAAAACTGTACCATACAGAAAACAGCAAGATGATATATTTTAATCCAACTATAAAAACAATCACTTAAAACATGAATAATAGAAACACATAAAAGGCAGTTGTAAATTAAACAACTTACTTTTGAATGACCTTGGATCAAAGCAAAAGACTTAAGGGAGATTAAAAAACATTATGTACAAAAAGAAAATAATAGAATCAAAGTTTGTGGAATACTGTATAACTAAATCAGTACTTATGGAGAAATTTAGAGTATTGAATGTATTTATTTAAAGAAGATAAAAAATCAATAAACTTAAACTTCCAACTTAAGAAAGGAGAAATCTGATGCCAGCAAAAGAAAGTAAATAAAAATCAGAGTGTAATGAAATTAAAAGTAAAACTAAAACCAAAATCAGATTCTTTGAAAAAAATCAATTATACTTCTATGCCACCAAATCAAGACAACCGAGAGGAAAGGGAAAAAACAAAACTGGTAAGAAAAGACCACGAGCTGACTGTCAGCACCTTGTTCCCTATTTCTGCATCCCAACCCCAGGCCATGTCGCAGCAGCTTTGAGATTTCCCAGAACCTGCAGACTGCAGGGAGTAACCTGTCCCATGAGAGACATCCTTCTCACCCTGAGCGTGTGCACGCATAACCACGCACATGACAGACTTGAGCACCAAGGTCCTGGCCACAGTTACAGTGATGGCGGCCACGGCTGAAACAGCACAACAGTGCAGAAGGCCTAGGGAACAGCCTTAACCGTCTGATTCCGCCGCGCCCCCACCAGGCACCCCAACGCTAGCAAACAAACCTTCGGTAGTAATGGTCAAAGCACTCATTGCAGAAATGCTCCCCACAGGAAAGGTGATACCATCGGGATGTGTAGCCATTTTTGGCACATCTGAAAATAGCAAAAACATGTAGCTTTGGTAATGAATAAATATTTCTTTTCACTTAAAAAAAACGAGCAGCATGTCCAAGGAGTCCATTTTCCATTATCTCCACTCGTCGTTCCCACAGCCCTGGGCCAACAATGGGGAAACAGACGCGTGAGTGATGGAGAGTTCAGGCTGAGTATCTTTTACCTAAAATGCGCGAGACCAGAGTGTTCTGGATTTCAGGACTATCTGCATGTATATATAATGGGGTATTTTGGGGATGGGACCTAAGTCTAAATACAAAATCCACTTGTGTCATAGGTACCAAAGGTCACGTTAGACGTAAATTTTCATGGCACCTACACTTTGACTTAGGCCCATCACATGAGGGCAGGTGTGGAAGTTACCACTTTGAGTGTCACATCGCACTAACACTCAAAATGTTTTGGATTTCAAGTGCTTTCAATTTCAGATTGGAGAAGCTCAACACATAATACACAATGAGGACACAGGGAAATGCACCGGTGGTACTTAACCTAGCTGGCTGCCTGGGTCTTAGGAGTCTTGCCAAGATGCCCTGGAGCTTTGATGGTATTTCACAACACGAAGCAATGATGTCACTGCACTAGCGCCAAGTCACATATGCATGAAGGACAGAAGATTTTAGCTGTAACACTGGCCCAGTACTGGGGAGTCACAGGTCTGGCCACCTGCACTCTGAACACCCAGCAGGCAGTAGAGCAACAAAACATGTCAAATAGCTGGTAATACCCCAGGAAGATAAAAAACTACCCCAGTAGGAACACCACCACCACCACCGTATCTATGCTTAAAAACAACAGGATTTGTTTCCCAGGTTTTCCTGAATCTTAAGCCTACATTGGTGACTTTTCTGTTCAAGTTAAAAAGGTCATAGTTGTTCCATCCCAACAAAATGGCAAGACTGCAGTTACGTACGCAGTTTCTATGAGACCTGTGTATGCATACAGGAAGAGGAGTCATCTTACACGAGAAGGGAGAAAAGAATTGCAGTAAAAAATGAAAAGTAAACAGTGCTGGCCGCTGCTGGAGCGTGAGAGCCCTTCCGACCATGTCAGCCCCCGGGACAGGTGCAGTCGAGGTTGGCCGCACCGGACGATGCTGTACTGTAGAACTGGTGCGGGCGCGGCCTCTCCCTGTAGAGTAGGTGTAACGGGGTGTGTCGAGGAGGCAGCGGTGAGCAGCTCACATCTGAGCAATGTCTCTATTACTAGACAATGTACAGTGTCTACTTCTACCTTTAGAAAAATTATCCTCACAGATGATTTTCCTACGTAACATGCTCTCATGCACAGAATGCAAGGCCGACTCCCGCCCCGCCAGACAAACCTTTCTGAAGCACTTGCAAAGCACACAGGACATGCTGCTGTACAGCCCGCCTTTTCACATTTCCGGTATTTCTTCTCGGACACACCATCTTCGTCCTCATCCGCCGTCTCTGGTACTTTCTTCTTTGCCTGTGGAAGAACCAGCTGAGGTTACGATTTCATGGGACTGACAGAAGCGACAGCAGTGAGAGTTTTACTAAAATCAAGTATGTGTTAGAAGTTTTTCATTTTATTCTTGCAACGCTAGGTATGGGACCCAGGACCTTTCCATTAAGCTACATTCCCAGTCTGTCAATCTGTCTGTCTGTTTATGTAGATAGGATCTTGCTCAACTTCCCAGGTTGAGTTCCAACTTGTACCGTTCCTGTCTCAGCCTCCCAGAACCCTGGGATTATGAGCATGTACCATTACCCGGGTTGTGTCATAAGCTCTAAATATGCAGGTCAATATCCTGGCAAAACAGGAGCTGAGTGACCCAGCAAGTTCTTCACAACTGCACTGTGAAAATAATTCACTACTGTGCCAGGGATACAGAAACAGCTCTCCAGCCACAAGACCCTAACTACGCAAATCCAAGCGAACCTTTCCAAGCAGAGTGACATCAGAACACAAAAAAGTCGCTCTCAAATTAAGAATTTCTTCTTTCTTTCCTTAGAACCCTTTCAGTACACAGATTTAAAAAACTAGAAAAAGAGGCTGTTCAATTTTTCTCTTAAGTAGACAAACACTATACCCAAGGAAAAGAAAGAGCAAAGCTTTACAGGTAAACCTCTAGCTGCACCCAAGCGACTCTGAACAACATCCAAGCCAAGCAGGATCTGGCCCGGGCCTCCCACCCTGGAAGCAACGGCGCTGCTGCAATTCCTGGATCGCCCTGTGCTGATTCACCGCAGGCCTCTGCCTCACAAAAGCCCTCTTGGCCAGACTGGCAACTGTTTTCTACACCCTATCACTTTATTACACAGGGGTATGAAATATTGCGATTTTTTCCACACAGTGGATTTGAGGCCTGGAGTTACGTCTTCCCCTCTCTTATCCTTCATGCCGGACTGTAAGGTTTGTTCAGTGAACACATGAATAATACCTGCCTACCGGAGCTCCTCAAAGGAAGGCTATCTGGAGTTAGATCAAAGGCTGCTCTTTTCTTTGACCTCCCACGAGGGGCTGCCATTGTATTAGAGACCTAAAAAATAAAATTTACACCATTAAGTATCAGCATCTGCTAATGTTTTCAATAGCCCAGAGGAAAGTTAGTAGTAACTTAGTAGGAATTGGGGCATACTCTGCAGTCTGTAGCTGTGGCAAAGGACGAGTTTAGCATACATGAGGCCCTGGATTCAATCCTCAGCATCAAAATAAATAAATACACCAGGTGTGGTGATGCACACCTATAATCCTAGCACTTGGGAGGCCGAGTCAGGAGGATTGCTGTGAGTTCAAGGCCAACTTGGGCTACATAGTAAGTTCAAGGCCAGGCTGAACTACATAGCAAGACTCTCTCAAAAAAAAAAAAAAAAAGTGGTTAGAGAGGAAATGAAAACAAGCTATTAAAGCCATTATTAAATTTGAAGTTTTTTCAGCTTAATAATGTAACTGAGATATGTGCTGCCACTTGGGGGCACTTATTTTAATCTGTCTATTGACACTGTTGCTGGGTAGTTATGTCTTAAAGCAAAGAAAGGATTTAAGTAAAGTTGGGAGGACTAAAACTGTTGTGCTTTTAAATACAACTTTAAAAATACAAACTAAACTGTAAATAACCAGGACACTGAACATTTCCCCACTTGATTCTTCAAATAAGACAATTTAACAATCATTTTTATTTTATTTCATATCCAATTTTATAGGCAGATTTCTTCCTAATTTTAAATGCATAATTTTGATGTTGATGTAATAAAAGGTGGAGTGTGTTTCTGTAAATATGTAAGTAGAAATATCAGTATGTAGATCTGTATTTAAACAATCCCAAGCTCTTGTTTTCATTTTTTTTCCCAGTGCCGGGGATAGAACTGGGCCCTCTTCACACTGAGTTACAACCCCAGCCCTGGTTATATTTTGAGGGAAGGTCTCACTAAATTGCCTAAACTGGGTGGGAACTTGAGATCCTCCAGCCTCAGCCTCCAGAGTGCTGTGATTTACAGGCATGTGCCACCACACTTGGCTTCAAGAAGAGTTTTTTAAAACACAAAATTCATGGTAACATGAGTCAAAAGGGCTACAGGTTAGAATACGTGCAGTACGGCCAGCATAATTTCTAAAAACTGGACAAACTACTAGAAACTTCTTCAAAGACAGACATTTTTCACGCCACTTAAAATAGGGCAAAACTAGCTTCCTATCATTCCCACACTAATCAAGTTTTCAGAAATAGGACCCTGTACAATAATTCAATATTGAATTATTCAATCTTCAAAATCCAGTTCAATAATTCAGCATTGAGTCCTCAAGTGCTTGCATGTCTTCTGCTGACTACGTTCTCTGCCTGGAAGGCCATTAATTATTGATGGTTGTCTTACCCACCTCCCAAAGAAAACCTCCCCCTCTTCACCTGCGTTTCTCCTGCTAAAATAGATTAAAAAACGAAATAAAAATTGGCAACATTAGTGCGGAGCTGTGTGTACATACGGTGGATCCCTTCCCCAACCAGAGTGGCCCACAGTGCCCAGCAAACTCACCCGGGGGAAGAGCGGGCCTCTATCCGGCTGGCTTCCAGATCACTGAACCCCAATTTTGTCCAGCTGGGCCTGGCCCCGTCTCCCCTTCTCACCGCCAGCCGCCAGGGTGCGGGCCGGTGTTCTCCTGAGCCGGCGCCCACCTCGCGGCCGCACCTGCGGGGCGCCGCCGACTCCGGCTCTCGGGACTGGGGGCCCCAGGGGACCCGGCTATGACAACCCCCACAAGGGGGCCGCGACGCTCGCCGGCGGGCGCAGCAGCTGCCCCGGGCTCCACTTTGCGCCGAAGGATGCGGGTGTCTCAGGCGCAGGCACTGCCGAGCAAAAGGAAACCTGCAGGGGGTCGCGGCGCCCGGTACCCCAACAGCCTGGCCTGGGAACCCCCTACTTCCACGGGGTTCCCCACCCCGCTCCCCTTCCTTTCGCGGGCGGCGCGACGGATCCGCTCCTGGGATCCCAGCTGCCTCCTACCGGGGCGATAGGCGCTCCTGAGGGCAGGAGGGCTCGCACCCCAGCCCGGCCGCTTTGTGTGGTGCTGTCACCCGAAAGCCGCCGTCGCCCCCACGCCCGTCCGCTGAAACGCGCGCCGCCCACCTCGGAGCACCGAGAGCCGGTGCGTGCCCTGGACCGCGGGACCCGCCGCGCCGCCCGCCGCAGCACCACTCAGCCGCCACCGCCGCCGCTTCCGCCCCTTCAGCGGCGTGACCCGGGGTGGGCGGAGCCGCGGACCCGGCGAAACAGGGACCGGCCCCGCCCCCGCCGGCGCGCGCCCCGCCCCGCCCACTTCCGCCGTTGCGCAGACCTTGCCTGGGAGGGGCGGGGCCTCGTGCTCTAGGAGGGGTGTGGCCTTGCGTTCGGAGAGGGCGGGGTAATTGTGGGGTCCCCCCAGGGGGCGTGTCCTATGTGCCTTGGAGGGGCGGGGCCCTCTCTGGAGGGGGCGGGGTCCTGCCCGGGAGGCTGGGGGAGGCGAGAGGAAGCGAGGTGGGAGCAGCAGTGAGGTGACAGTAGCTGGTGGCCAGAGACTTGAGAGGTGAGTCCTGCGGGGCACCAGGGAGGGTGGGAGCGAGACGGTTTGCTGGAGTGTGGGAGCCGGTGATAGCTTTTCCGGGATGAAGCATCCGCATTGCAAAGTGGGGTGCGGGGAACAGAGGGAATAAGGAGGTGCACAGCGAAGGGCTTGAGCACGTGAGCTAAGTGACCGGAGCTCGCCTGGGACCCGGGATTTCGTGATGGGAGGAGGGAGAG
Source organism: Dinomys branickii (assembly GCA_004027595.1). Lineage (NCBI taxonomy): Eukaryota > Metazoa > Chordata > Mammalia > Rodentia > Dinomyidae > Dinomys > Dinomys branickii. The sequence goes on from PVLD010003075.1 coordinate 67,829, forward strand.
CCGCGCGCTCGGGGCAGCAGGGCGGGCGGGAGCGCTGTACGGACTCGGGACTCCGGCGGTGCGACCCGGGCTGTGCGAGTACTGGGCTCGCCGGGCCACAGGCCACATCTGTGTGCCCCGGGGAAACGACTCTTCAATTTAGAGTATTTAAAAATAAACCTAGAGCAGAAACAAGTTTTTTTGTTTTTTTGTTTTTTTTTTTAAGGTAGAGGACATCTTGGGATTCTAAAGAACTCATTGTAGGTTAACATTTATGAGTAGGAATTATTGTGAAATTTGCTTTTTCTGATTCGTATACTTCGCACTGTTCTTATGTTTAGAAACAGACTTTTTATGCTCCAGAAATGACAGACAAGTGTACACAGTGAGAAGCCGTAAGAACAGCTAAGAAGTGATGGTATTCATGACGGTGTTATCCGTCAAGTTCACGTGGAAAGAGTCGTGCAGTTCCTCGTTGCTCTGCCTGTAGGATAAAGGTTGTCGTTCCTTTTTATGACACAGACTTATGACTATAGACCTAGGAAAAGTGCAACTTTTTCTGATCGCCACATAAGTAATACTTGCCCTATTACTCGTTAACAAACAATTAATAGGAAGTGTATTTGTTTTCCCAGTAATGATGGAAATGCCCTCTCATCTAACTCTACGTGCTTTGAAGCCAAACAGTGCAGCGAAAGGGGAACTTTTCCTCAAATTCCTGCTTTTTTGTGGTGTTTGCTGTGTCATGGATAAATCATTAAGTTTGAAAAACCAGTGACGCATGCTAGCATAATCCAAGCTATATTAGTTTTACTAACGATTTAAAGTTATTGTTGGAACTGTGGTGTCATAGTGTCCTTAATATTGCAAAGTTGACCGTGAAATATATTTTCCTTGTACAGTATATTCTGTTGGATATGCAATTATGTTTATTTGTTCTTTTTTCTCGGGTTCTTTATGTGCATTTTCCCATGCAAAAAAGGTACCAGAAAATTACCTAAAATACAAACTTAAGAGTATAGGAATAAGATACTGAACCTATACATCTAGTCTTGCGATTTTCTGAAACTCCACCAATGACAGGGGTTTTTTAAAGGCTTCAGGGACCATGACACTGTCAGAGGCCACCATAAGACAGGACAAATAAGCTTTTGGCCCCTTAACCTGTTACTCATTAAAAACATGATTTGTGTTCTCTTCTGAGGCAATCAGAGCAGCTCTCACTAAAAATCTTGACTCTTCAGTTGGCTTACAGATGCCCCCAGCAGGTAACTAAAAACCAAACAAACTTGGCTGCCATTTTGTATCACGTACAATCTTAAAATTTAAGATATAGCTGTGTTGATCATGTAAGAAAAGTTGGCAAAACAAGTTTTCTTCACCCTACTTTTACCTAGCCTACCTCATCCTCCTTCAATACTGATGATGTCAAGATAAGAGTAACTAAAGTAATTTTCAGGAATATGGGAACAGTCAGTAAGTCCAGAAGTGTCCACCAGCCTAGATCTCCAACTGCAGGAGAGCCTCACAAGGCTGCTCAGGCTGAGACTGCCCAAGCAAAATGTCTTTAATGACAACAGAATTTCCCCAAACGTCAAAAGGCGCTATGAAATCGGGCCGAGATGGTGATTAGCCAGACCCCAGCTCCCCACAGCACCCCATAAAATGGTCTCCTTTCTTTTGTGAAAAGGCCACCGCTTCAGTCCCTCAAGCGGAAGCGGCCCTTTTCCCTCTTTCCTTTTTGTTAGGGGACCACCTTACTCTTTGTCAGAGCAGCACTGCCCTTTATTTTCTCTTATTTTTTAATTAGAGATTTTTCCCATGAATTCATGCTGAATGCCTTGAGTTTAATGTCCGTTATCCCTGAAGCAAAGACCCAGACTAACTGGTGACAATCGTATCTGGTGACAATCAACAGAGCTTGGAGTTGAATTACTAACAAGTATGTGAAAACTTCATAAATGAGTAAGCAAGACAGTTATCATCTACAGAATTAAAACACTGCATGGAAAAGTAATCATAGAACACCATGTGGCTTGTTTATGAGTAGTGTTTACCTTGTTACAATAATGCACACCAAAACATTTCATCAAAAATATGCTATGAGGGTATAAGACAGTTGAGAAGATGGGGTATGTATGTGTGTGTGTGTGTGTGTTGGGAAGCTGGAAGAGAATGAACTGCATATCTTCTTGAGATACCTCCTAGAAAGGAAAAAATTGAGAAGATATAAAAGCAGCATGCTAATTGAAACAGCAGGACTCAGCAGAAGACTTAGAAGTAGTTGCCTGCCTCTTTCATGGGAAGGAAACTGCTTTTTCCACAGCAAATCTGTTGAACTCTTCAAATTCTGTGTAACACTGATAAAAAGTAGCAAGGACATGTAAATACATTAAAAAGAATAGTATAATAGAAAAATTCTAAGCTTTCAAAAATTACACACTGTGGAATGCCTGGTTATTTTTGACCCATCCCCCCCCTTTTTTTTTTTTGCGGTACTGGGGATCGAACTCAGGACCCTGCGTTTGCTAGGCAAGCGCTTATTCCACTGAGCTATATCTCCAGCCCAATTCCCCCTTTTTAAAATTGAAAAAACAAAGCCTTTCGCTGTGTTAAGGTGTAATTCAATTTATTTTATCTTTTCTAATGTGTGATATAAGTTGTGCCTCCATTGCCAGACTCAGTGAAAAGTAATTTTTTACTTGGCTTTTTTATTGGGTGTTGAAATATTTTTTAAAACCTGTCTACTGAGGATAACAGGTTTTCATTTTGTTCAAGAGAAGTTGAGTGCCCTCAAATGACTGCATTGATAATCTTTTGCATTTAGACGCTGGAGTTTTCTGCCTGTGAGACAGCGGTATCCACAAAACTATGAATGATACAAGAACTTCCCTTGATATTAAAGAGTACCCTGATAGTGAGGTACAGAAGAATCGATTAATGACCCTGAAAGAATGGCAAGACAAGTGGGTGAACCAACAAATTGGATTTCATCAAGTAGCAGGACATCAGTAAGACACGTTTGGTCTATGAGGGAGGGATGCTCTATCAGAAACTGACTTCGCAATAGAAATAGTAATGCAGGTATATGGTATTTGATTTTTTAAGGTACATGTTTTCTGTTTTTCAGTATACATTGTAGCACCTCAGAGATCAGAGCACATCTGTGGCTAGTCAGAGTTTCACTGGCAATGTGCGTTCTTTCCTCACTGTAGGAATAATTATGTGACTTCGTTTATGGCATGTTGTTATTGTTGTTGTTGGTTTTGGTATCAGGAATCAAACTCAGGACCTTGCACTTGCCAGGCAGGCGCTTGTGCCACTAGGCTATATCCTTGGCCCCTGCGTTAAACTTCTTTAGAGAATTTTCCATAAAGTAAATGTTGAAAATTTCATGGATTGAGAGGCTCCCTTTCCACATCACATTTAAAAAAAGAAAAGTATAAATTTGGAGATTAAATGTATAATTTTCAAAATCTATCAGACAAAGAAACAGCATTTTGAAAAGTTTTAATTACTAATGAGGAAACCCATGGGATAAGTCAAATTTATCACTAACTAGCTGCATGACATGGCTGAGGAAGTGACCTAACTGTCCTATTTGTTTATATGTAAACTGGAGCGTGTGATCATTAATATTACCTACTAATTACAATGGTTGGGAATAGTGAGGTAATGCGTGAAAATGAGGGTAGTATGGCTGCATTGCACTCTTGTGCACTGGGCATAAACAACTTTAATTTTTCTCTCCAGGCTATTAAAGAAGCATTTGGATACTTTTCTTAAAGGCAAGAGTGGACTGAGAGTGTTTTTTCCTCTTTGTGGAAAAGCAGTAGAGATGAAATGGTATGAACAAATACGCATCAACACGCTTGTCTTTGGTGATGAATCCACTGGGTGAATATTTAACAGGATGTAGATGTAGATGTAGGTTGTCATTTCCACCGTCAAAAAATGCACATGGATTCTTTAAGTAGATCCTTAGGGTTATTAAGTGATCATCAGAGATAATATTTTTAAACAGACCAGATACAAGTATGACTTTGTTTTTCTCTGTTGTGTTTCAAAAGAAAAGAACGAGTTAGGAATCAAATAGAAGAGGAAAGCCCGCCGCCTCTCTTACATCTCGTGGGTCTTTGTGCATGATTTAATTATCATAGGTGGTTTAAGAATTTAGCAAGATATTTGAAATGGAGATAGACCACGTAATTCAAAACCCATTACAACTTTTTAGCAGCACAGTGTTTATTATAATCCCTTCTTCATGTCAATCTTCCCCCTCCTATGAGAAAACAGGAGTTTTTGTTAGTAGGAATCAGTGCTCCAAAACCAATGATAATGAAAGTATCCCTAATAAGTAATTATCTATAAAGAGAATTCATGTTACTTAACAAGCCACTGTTACTGTGGGTACTAGAAATCATTTTCTACACAGAGCTCTGTTGTAATTATAAGATACAGGCACAAGCATACCTGCCAAGACATTCATTCACTTATAAGCCCAAATGTTGAGAACTTTGATCAGTAAATGGAAACGAAAAAAGGACATATGAAAAATATTAGTAAATACAAAATATAATACAGTAACTTAAAAATACTCCTTCCCTATACAACTATTAGTGACCTCCCTACAGAGCATACATGTATTTGAAGTTGATTTTCCAGTAGAGGTGGTGAAATTATTGTAGCACACACTCTTGCATCTTGTAGCTAAAAAAAATGTGAAATAGCTACTATGGCTGGTTAAGCTGTAACCCTTACATTGAGAACGCTTCTGCTTTAGACCTATGTCTTACCCAAATCTCCGAACCAGAAAAGAGTTTGGAAACTGCCCAGAAGAAAAAATACTAACTCAGTAAACAGATTGTTGTAATGGCATTGTCATAAGTGGTAACAATGTAGCTCTAGGGTTTAGGCACCATTAAGAAAAGATTATGAGGAAATAACCAGTGAAATACAGTTGTTCAATATTTTGTTTCAAAGTCCTTAAAATGTCAAAACTGAGGTACTGTAATTGCAGGTGAAGTTAATAGAGAATTTTTCATTTATGTAATCAGTGTACGTAGGAGCGCCATGCAGATTCACATGTGACTAGGTAACTGATCGTGAGCTAAGGCCAAAAACCATTAAAGGAAATGATTTAGGCTTTGTTTTTTTGTTTTGTTTTTAGGCCCGGCTATCTTTAGGCTATGCTTCATTTTTCTGTATGTTGAATACAAGGTAAAAACTCATGCAGCCAATTTATACAACTTTGTTTAACATTTTGTAAAATCAAAAGTATGAAGAATTTTAAAAATTCCCTGTATTTCACAAATTTTAGAAAATATGAAAAGCAAGTTATTGACATTTCATTTTAGAACTATAAACAGTGCGTGTTCTGCCCACATTAAAAGTATGTACGCTTGTGTAGATCACGGGTACAGTCAGTGTTTCCTTGTTTTGAAAATGCGAATTTTGTTCTAACTAGATTGCTGTAACAGGAAACAATCTGAGCATCATACAGACTTCACCTTTGCTAATGTGTGATTTCATCGGCGAGAAACGTTAGACGAAAGGAGAAAAGGATGCCCAGCTGAACTAAATTGTATATGAATACAAAACACACATACACACACACTGAGACACTGCCTTGTGCAGAGCTTAGCCCAAGTGCTGGGAGCCTCTCCCACCCACGGTTGGTGTTACACCTGTCCATTTGACCTCCAGTTACCCTCTTTCCATCTCATTGCCATAGTGCGCAAACTGTAGCTCTTCCACCAACTTTAGGTCTTTTTTCAGGAGAAGAGCCACGTAGGGGTGTTTATCTATTTTTTAGCCATTTCACATGTGTGAAACCATTACTAGTAGGTTCTTTTGTCTTTTCTCTTTGTGTCACTAACAAAATTTTTTTTTATTATTCCCTAAACCCTGTCTCCCCTGTCAGCCTTTGATTTCTTTGCACAATTTTGCATAGCCTGGTAATTTTTAGGGAGGCAGGTATTGCAGTACGACAGAACTATGTTTTTACTTATAGTATTTGACATAAACTTGTGAATGAGTAGGTATTTCTTCTGTTAATACTATTTTATCATAAACCCAAGAAGCCAAAACTGTGATTTCTGTAATAACAAAACTTACCAGAAAAATATTAGTTATTTTCAGGCAGTAATAAAATAAGTTTTGGGGTAATTCTTATTGTAAGTATGTGGACATTGTGAGATTGTCTAGAGCTCTGTGTTCCAATACAGTGGCCACTAGTAACATGATGCTATTTAAATTTAAACCAAATAAAGTTTAAAATTCAGTTTCTCGGTCAGACTGGCTACATCTCAAGTCCTCAGTGGCCAACGTGGACAGTGGAATTGGGCAGCACAGACATAGACATACAGCTTCTCCTCATCGCCAAAAATGTTACAGGCAGTGATGAATTAGGGAAATTGAAGTGCATTTCGTCTAGTCAAATGCATTTGTATTAAATCAATATTTTAAGATACAAGTTTTCAAATTTTAATTTCTTTCCTAAGTTCTTATAAATCAATCTTTCAGAATCATATATAACAAGAGGTTCAAGAATATATAGACCCACTACCGTACAGTGGCTGTGAAAACTTCATGAATCTGAAATTGTATGTGTTATGGTTTGAGTCTAGATGACCCTTAAAGCCTCATGTGGTCATGGGGCGGGCTTGTAGAGTTGTTGATTGACTGATGCTCCAATGCTGGGATTATGGGTGTGAGTGCCACACCCACCCTCGGGCGGGCAGCCTGCATACAGTGTAAGGGAGGGAAAGAGTCTTGTTCTTGCTGCGCCTCCCTTTTTGCTCTTGCTGTTTTTGCTGTTTTCTGCCGCTGTGAACTGTTACCCTCCGCAATGTGCCATTCTGCTTGGAGCCAGCTGAGTATGGACTGAAACCTCCACACACTGTGAGCTAAATAACCTTTCCTTCTTTAATTCTGGGCATCAGGTATTTTGTCCTAGCAACAAGAGAAAAGTAACCAAGCAATATGAATCCATAAAGAAAATATACGTTTATGGGGCTACACCCCTTTATTTACTACTGTATTTGAAATAAAGATTAAAATGTATATATGTGATTTTGCGTAGGTTTGCAGATCTGGGACACAATGTGGTTGGCGTTGAAATCAGTGAACTTGGGATACGGGAATTTTTTGTGGAGCAGAATCTTTCTTACTCGGAAGAACCAATCACTGAAATTCCTGGCGCAAAAGTATTTAAGGTTAGTTTTGATTTTGGTTAAAAAAGAAAACACCATTCATACCTTCTCCGCAGAGGTTTTTCTGAACACGAAGCAAACAAGGATGCAAGCTTTGGGTGGTTCCTCTTCAACCCACCGCGAGACATTATCAATTGTAAAGAGCTGGGGCTTAAAAATACAGGTCAGACGCAAAGCTTATCCAGTCAAGGCCTCTCTGTGTTCCCGACTTAAGGTTTTCTGCTTTTCTTGTTGGATTTTTTGTTGTTGTTGTTTGTAGGGTATTTTTGCCGTACTAGGGCTCAAACCCAAGGCCTCATGCATGCTGGGCAAGTGCTCTACCACTGAGCTGCAGCCCAGTGCCCTCTCCTCTTTGTGTTAAGCTGCTTGGTCAATAAATGTATTGTCTGTATCTGAAAATTATTGTTCAGTTTAGCTCTCCACAGTCTGTTTTGAGCCTTGAGGAAGCGTGTCTCCTTTTGAGCTACCCGATCTTCTATGCAAGGGATGTTTACAGATTGCTGTGTTTCTCCTTTTAACTCCTCCCTTGGGCAGCTTCTCACAGACTGGATCTTCTCATAGGGCAGCACACACTGTCTTACACATTTCCTGCATGTCTGGGGTCCCCTCGGGATGTATGTACCAAGAGAACTGCTTGTAACCATCGTCATCTTCTCGCACTAGGTACCACGTACAGCCTGCAATGTTCTGACCCACGGATGTGCTTTCAGTGCGCTTCTGCACTGAACTTACTTTCGGAGTGACAGCCAGGGACAGAAAGCATCAATTGCTGGTTGCTCTGAGGAGTAGACAAGCCTGTATCCACAGCTCCCTGCAGGGCCCCCAGAATTTATTGCCAGTTATAGTCCTGATAAGGCCTGCATCCACCTAGCTGGTGAAGGCACCAGGTTGAGATGCTTTCCACGTTGTATTCATCTCTAGTCACCTCCACTTGGCCTCTGTAGGTGTTGTCCATGCCTCACCTGTGAAGAAGCCTGCAGGCTCCAGCATAATTTTTCAGGCCGGCTTTCACAACACATCTTGGTAATGCATAAGTGTTTGCTATGCAGACTAGCCGCTGCCTTCCACATGGGCTAAGCAACCCGACAGGCACTCGCTGCTGCACAAACTGTCACCCTGTATTTGCACATGAGATACTTATTTTTGTCCTAAATTGCCAAGCACTTTCAGCATAGCAGTCGTTTCCCCCCTCTTGTCTCCTGCAGAATTTCACTTGGTAGCTCCTGCTAAGTAAAGCCCTGCTCTTGAAAACTTTTAACAAACCCCATTCTGCAGCCCAGACACCCATGTCTGACTCACCATGGACTTCTGGGCCCAGCCACACTATTGGGGGAAAGCCTTTCTTTTCTTAACAAGCATTTTCTGAGAACCTACTAGGTGCCAAGCACTGCGTAAGGTATGGGAGAAATCAAAGGTAATAGAGTCCCTACCCTACAGAATCCCTTAGCTTAGCAGAAAGGACAAACAGGGACAAAGTGGTTACAATACATGGAACAAGGTGTAATAGCAAAGGATTAAGTGAACGGCAGGGGAGCGGCGCAGCTCCGCCTGGGGTGCTCCCTGACGGGTGCTAACTGACAAGCTGGGCGACGGGCAGGGCTCGGGGCCGCGGTGTGCGATGCCCTGGGAAGACAGTGCTTCATTCTTCACAGCAGGCTGTTAAGTGGGAGCATGACGTGGCCGGAGTTTCTTTTGAGATAAATCACCGTACGAGTTCATTGCAAGTTACCTGGAGGGAGGTAGCTTCCTGGCAGAGAGGTAAAATAGGAGCGTGTGGGCCACAGTCCAGGAATAAAGTCATGAAGACCTGAACGAGGAGAGCGGCGGCAGTGCACAGAGCAGGGATGCAGGATGAAAGTCGTGCTTACCGTGTCCAGCTGGCAGGATCTAGTCATTAAGCGGGGGTCAAGGGGGTGACGAAGTCTCCTTTCCAGCCCTGCTGGCTGGTCCCCGGTGGTGCAGAACAAAACAGCAAGCTGAAGCTGGGCGTGATGGGGCGCACTTGGGAGGCCAAACCAAGAGGACCGTGAGTTCAAGGCCAGCGTGGGCTACCCAGTGAGACAGTGAGATCCAGTCTCAAAACACACAGAAAAAAACAAAGGAAGAAAAGAAAATATTAGAGAGCAGAGAAAAAAGGACTTTCGTTTTGGAGCCGATGAGTTTAAAAACCTAAGAAATTGCAAGGAAGGTGGTGTTTGGGCTGCAAATGACAGTTTGGGGAGTTGTCTTGGTCCTGTGAGCAGAGCTATCCAGACAGACTGCTTCACTGGCTTGGGGTCATATGGAAGCAAACAGATCCTTCCCAGCTGAGAACGCCAGAGGCTGCATGTGGGAAGATGGGCCAGCCACCTGGGCTTGGTAGAGGCAGGAAGGGGAGGGGCAAGACAGCTTTACCGTGGAGAAGGGGGCAGGTGGGTTCCGCAGCTGTGCACGCATAGCAGCTGCGAACAGCTGGAAGTGGGTGGCTTGGTTTGCGGAGCATGTTTGGCTTTCTCTGGTTGCTCTGAGTTGGATGTCAGGGCCTGACCGGGTGACTGCAGAGCTGTGCTTCAGTTTCGAGGCTGGTGGCCACCGAGGTTATAGGTCAGAGTTCTCTTGTCCTGAATGTCCTGGCCCTGGCCCATTTACCCATGTTGTCCCTCCCCAGTGCTGCTTTCTAAATACTGAAGCTAATACTTCAGACCAGTAGGAGGCTTGATCCACATTATTTGTAGCTTTTCCCTGTCCGGTTCTCAGATCATCTCAGAATAATTGCAGACCCCTGGGCAGGGGGCAGTGGTGTCCAGCCCTGGCTGCACATGCAAAATCATCCATGGGCCGTGTGTGGTGGCACACACCTGTAATCCCAGCACTCGGGAGGCTGAGGCAGAAGGGTTGTTTCAAGTTCAAGACCAGCCTAGGCTATAAAGTGAGCTCAAGGCCAGCCTGAACTGCCTGGCCAGACCCTGTCTCAAAAAGGAAAAAAAACAACAATCAACCACGGATCTTTCCAAAACTCCCAGGGCCATGCTCCGCAAAATCAGAATCTTCTAGGAGTAGGGTGCTTGAAAGCTGCCCAGGGAACCCAGGCTTCTTGAGTCCACACTCTCATGCCTCCAGGATGGTACCCCCAGCCCACCCCGCCCTCAGTTCTGGCAGATGCTTCCGGACGCCCTGTCAGAAGCCACCTCTGCCCACCCTCTCCAGCGCTCCCAGGCTGTCCTCTGCTCTACCTGCTGCGATGACAGCCATAGACCCCCACACCCAGCTTTCCTGAGTCACTTTCAAAATGTCTGCCAGTCTGCATGAGCACACCTGGTGACGGCCTGACCTGTGGATTTACCTTCAGCACAGTGAAAAGATCAGGACTCTGCTCAAGTTAACATTGCTACAATTTTGATAAGCTTTGAAATAAATAATAGCCCATTGACCTTTTAAAATGCCCTCTCTCAATGTCCACTTTGCATTGACCCTAAAGAACCTCACACATCTATTTTTTTTTTTTTTTTTTTTTTTTTGCGGTACTGGGGATTGAACTCAGGACCCTGCGCTTGCTAGGCAAACGCTTATTCCACTGAGCTATATCCCCAGCCCGAACCTCACACATCTATTCTGCCTTCTGGTTTTGTTTTGTCGTACTGGAGCTTCAACCAAGGGCCTTCACACTGAGCTACATCCCTAGCCCATTTTTATTTTGAGACATGACTCACACCTGCAATCCTCCTGCCTCAGCCTCCTAGAGTGCTTAGAAACCCATATAAGCTTTAAAAGAGAAAGCAAAGTACTATAAAACTGTAGTAAAATTATTGTGTTTAATATGCACTCCGTTCTCTCTCGACCACCTTTGCTTTGCTTGACCTCTGTCTTCTTTCTTTGGCCATTCGAGTATCTCCTAATGAAGTAGAAAACAGTCTTTTCGTTGTTTCATTACAGAGCTCTTCAGGGGATATTTCACTGTACTGCTGCAACATTTTCGATCTTCCCAGGTAGGACCAAGTAATATAGCTACGCTTTTAAAAATGTGAGTGCTTGTTACCTGTGGCCCTTCCGTAACTACCGTCCATCTGCGCAGCAGCCAGGAAGCCCCGGTCAGAGTCTGCCTTGTGCAGTTATTTTTATTACCGCCTTGTTTGTCTGTGGGCAGCTCCCAAACTGTGAGAAACGTTATTACAGCCCAAGGCAGGAAGGGAAAAGGTGAGGAGAGAGTTGTGACTCCTGCCTTCACCTGGGCCTATCGGTAGATGAATCACAAGGTGTAGAGGGAGGCAGGGTCTCCACTCCTGAAAGGCCCTGCTGCCCGACCCGGAGCTGGGAGCACTGCTGTCAGATCTCGTCCCTTTTTCTCCTTTATGCCCTCAAATCGTAAAGGAGCTGCTGCCACAGGACCTTGACACTTGAGGAAGCGGACAGGTCCCCACGGGCACCCTGTAGCAGACATGAGGTCCTCTCTCCTGAGAATTGGTGAGGGACCAGTATATGCCATGAAAAACAGTGCTCAGCTTGTTCAAGAGTCGATGTTTTGTATATAAGATGTTACGATTTTTTTCCCTCTTTCTTTTTCTGGTAGAGCAAATATTGGTAAATTTGACAGGATTTGGGACAGAGGAGCATTAGTTGCTGTGAACCCAAGTGACCGAGCATGGTAAGTAATATGGTTTCTTTAACTGTGGTGGTGGTGTTTTTAGCTGAATTCCAGGAAATCACAGGATTTCTCTGTAGCAACCTGAGCATAAAGCCTACGGCTCTGTCACTCCTGGGCTGTGTTGCCTCAAGTCGTGTTTCTCAACTTTGCAGAGCCTCAGTTTGCTCCTCTGAGAAAGGGGCATCTTTCCCGTGACACCATCTTCCTGACCTCACAAATCTTACCAGGTGGCACCTGTTAGACACTCGTCCTGCAGGAGGCCCGGTTCGGTGTACCCCATGGGGGTTAACAGCGTTCACCTCCCTAACAGGCCCGCGAGGTACCGCTGTTGCTATTGCATTATACAGAGACGGGAATGAAGGTCAAGGAGGTTCTGTTCCTTGTTCCGAGTTAGGCACCTGGTCCACAACAGACAGATTCAGAGCTTGCAGATTTCCTTAGACTATGAGAGGAATTAACAGAAATGCAATCTGCGAAAAGTGCCCTGTTAACTGCAAACGCCTGTAAAATGCTAGCTCCAATGTTATTTGATGGTTTGAGCAGCCATTCCTAGTATATGTAATCTCACTAGAGAAGAAAATTAAAATTTGCCAAAGCACATGAGGAAAACATGATCGCAACTACATACATACAGGGCTTTGCAGTGCAAATAGTAACACGTACTTACTTGGGTAAGGCCTGTGAACACTGAGTGTTTTAGTTGAACAGAGACACTTGATACGTGGCCCCAAAGTTCAGGCTCCACACCTATGAAATAAAATTTTCATTTTAAAAGATTAATTGCTTCCTGTCGGTTGTGGTGGCGCACACCCATAATCCCAGCACTCTGGAGGATGAGGCAGGAGGATTACTGGGAGTTCGAGGCCAGCCTGGGCTATAAACCGAGTTCAAGGCAAGCCTGAGCTGCAGAGCGAAACCCTATCTCAAAAAGACAAAAAAACAAAACAAAAAGAAACCAGTTGCTTCCTGAGTAAGGTTTCTTGTTAAACTGAATATTAATGAGAACATGAGATACCGGAAGTGGCTGCATTTTTCCCGATAGTCTTGCTCCCGTTTTTCCCTTCTCTCTCTGTCAGCGCTCTCCCTTTACCTGTTTGCAGTAAGGGTCACCGTCCTCACATCCCGGGAGCTCCTCATTCGCTGCAGGGGGCACCCTCAGCCTCTGTCTGCCCCCATGCTGGGTCAGACCCAGCGCCTCGCCCTGCCAGCCCTGCTTTTCTCTTGCGTGTGTTCTGTAGTGATCAGCTTGTTAGTTTCACTCAGTTATTTAACAACTGCTTATTAAGTTCTTACTGTGTTCCGAATACTGCTGGGGAAGTCTGTGTCTGCGTTTGCCCCTTCCCATTCGTGTATTTCCCGCTCTCTTCTTGCTCCAACCGTTCATGTCATATGTCCAGGGTCTGCCTTGCCTTTCCCGAATGTCACTGATATCAACCACCGGAGACGTCTTCATCTCCATAAAACACCGCATTTCTGAACAGGGGCTGGGGCTGGGGCTGGGACTTAGGGCCTCATGCATGCCAGGCACTGTCTACCGCTGTGCACCCCAGCCCCAGGGAAACACCGCATCTGCAGAAATAGGTTTTGCTGAATGTCTAGATGTGTAGGTATTTGCCACTCATGGAGGATTTTTGAGGTTGGACCTTCTGGGGACTTTGGTTTACCTGGTGAAATCCACAAGGCAGGAGAGACCGAATGGGGTACCATCAAGGGCAGACAAAGGGTGACCATGACACTGTATGCAGCTGTGTTCCCATTATTTGTCATGGTCCATGTTGAGCACCTAGGAAGAGCTCCATAAATGTACCTTGTTTTGGTTTTTTGGAAGGAGGGTCTTATTATGTAGTGTAGGCTGGCCTTGAGCTCACTTACGTAGCCCAGGCTGGGCTTGAACTCATGGTGATCCTCCTGCCTCAGCCTCTCAAGTACTGGGACTGAAGTGTGCTACCATATCTGGCTGGTAAATATTTTCTTAATAAATGAGAGTAAATCATACACAGAGCAAGGCAAATACACTGTTTCCTGCCAGACACTCCCAGCTTATCTGTCCTTAGATCTAAAGTCCATCTAAGTGGACTCTGAGCTGCTTTATTCCTGGTTAGCAAGGAGCCAGAGGCACATCTGGTGATCTTATTGGAGAACGCAGTTCTTATGCAGTCACAGAGTCTGTTACCTTCTAGTTGACCCAGCTGTGTGTGAGTGTGTGTGTGTGTGTGTGTGTGTGTGTGTGGTGTCACAGCCCCAAGCACCCCTGAGAACATGCTGGCCTTTGTTCCCAGAATAATTACTGACTTTGAACCAGTGGAAAGACAAAATACCTTTATCCTCGTACCAATCCTTGGTGTGTTAGAAGTCTGTCTCAGTACTCAGTACTCGGCATTCTCCCCTCTCAGGTACTAATATGTTCTCTGCAGGGACGCCTGAGTCTCTCTCCTAAAAGAAGTCAGTCTCATTGTTCTGAAAAATTTTTTAAACTAGGAATTAAATGCTATGTCCCCAACCTTTTTTTTTTTTTAGACTGGGCCTCACTAAGTTACCAACACTGGCCTCAAATTTGCCATCCTCCTGCTTCAGCCTCCTGAGTAGCTGGGTGTTATGGTTTGTGTCTGCGTGTCCTCCCAAATCCTCATGCAGTTACTGGACGGGCTTCTAGATTTTTGACTGATTCATGGGTGTGAGTGCTACACCCACCCTGGCGTGGGTAGTTTGCATATGTAAGGGGGAGAAAGAGGCTGCTTGCTGTCATTCCTCCCTCTTGCTCCTGTTCCTTTTGCGGTTTTCCACCACCATGAACTATTTCCCTCGGCCATGTGCCACTCTGCCTCGGAGCCAGCTGAGTATGGACTGAAACCTTCTCAAACTGTGAGCTGGATAAACCTTTCCTTCCTTAATTCTGGGTGTCAGGTATTTTGTCTCAGCAACGAGAGAAAAGTAACCAAGACACTGGGATTACAGGTGTGCACCACCACACTTGGTAGTTTTTCCTGAATTTTTGACTGATTGCAAGTCCCCATTGCAAGGGCACTGTAGGGTTTCAATCCTAGGAAACACTGCCAAGGCAGTCTGACCTCCACAGAGACAAATTTCTTTTTAGTTCTTCTTAAGAGCAAGAAGCAAAAAGTTAAAATATGAAGGATGCATCTCAGAATTTTGCCTTGGTCTGGCCCTTACGCTTGCCAGGAAAAGCGATCCATGAAATTCACCGAGTTAGAGTTTCTGGTGAAGATGAAAAAGGGAATACCAGTAGCTAAACCGTGTATGCTTTCTGTGGACCAAGCAATGTTCTAAGCACTTTGTGTTTCAGTTCACTGAATTCTCACAACAGCTTGTAAGCTGGTGACTGGTTTGACCCTGTTTTACAAGTGGGGCAACTGAGACACAGAGAGGTCAAGGATTTGTCCAGCAATAAGACATAGTGGTGTAATCCCAGCCCTCTGGAAGGCTGAAGCAGGAAGAAGACTTTATCAGGCTTATGTAGGCATCCCCAGGGATGCCTGTCTGCCGAGGCCTCTGCACCTCCCTGCACGGGTCTCCTTGGCCTGAGACGCTGGCACTGAGCTTCCTCTACTTCCTCCATTTCTCTCCCATGCCTGCCTTGCCGACAGCCCTCAGCTCCTCTGCTCCAACCCCCACCCCACACCGCAGCTAACTGCCAGCTTCCCTTTCGTCTCAAGCCAAGGGCTTGCCCTGCCTCGTAGTCCTGTACTGCTGGATTCTGTCAGGGTCAAATACCTCCTGCGAACCAAGACGAGGCTGGGAAGTAGTGTCACCTGCTCCCTGAGACATCTGCTGAGAATTACTCCAGCAACAGTCATGGTTTATGCCAGGCTTGGAGAACTTCAATCTCAGACCGCCTTGAGCTTCTACCTGCATGGTAGTCTTGTCCCACCAACTCACTAGAAAAGAGGGTTGTGTTTCCTGCCCTTTACCTTCGACCCCAGAGAGCTCCCAGTGCCTGTTAGAATGAAGTATCCTGGGCTCTGAGCAAACCTATTGAGCCAGTCTGGAGGTTGGAGCTCAAGCATCTTCCTCCAGCAAGTGCCTAGAGATTCTGGTGCCCAGTCAGGCCTGGGAGCCACCATCCCAGAGCACACAGATGCATGGCAGTGCCCCAGGAAGTACAAGTCTCAGGTCACCAGGCCCCTTAGTACCACAGCAAGCCAGAAGGAGCCTCTGTGTGCCTTTCTGTGACACCTTCAACTTCCCCCGGTACCAGTTACCAGCCTAGTCAGTGAGGCAAGACACCTTTTTATAACTTTTAAAGCGAGAGCCAACCTCATGTGATGGTTAGAATGAAACTCAATACAGTGGTACCTCTGTTCCCGAACTTGATGCCTTCCTCGATTCTGGAAAGGATGGTGTGTTCCTCTCCGGATGCAGAGCTCCCAAACAAAAACCAAAGGTTGCCCAGCGTCTCGGTTCCTGAACCACGGGGCTCACAAACAAAAGCATTTGTGAACCGAGGTACCACTGTCATGGTGAAGAAAGTGAGTCCTGGCTTCCTTCTCCATCCCTCCAGCTTATGCCTAAACAGAGTAATGTAACATAGACCTTTTTGCATCCCTTTCAGCTACTCCGATGTAATGCTGTCCCTACTGGGAGAAGAGTTTCTCTATCTCATGTGTGTTGTGTCTTACGATCCAACAAAGCACGGAGGTAAGGCTGCTTGCTTTTCTTCCTGCCTTCAATTTTCCTGTGTCCTAATCTGGCTCTACGACATGTATAAAAGCTCATTTATCCTGGCTTGCCCCATAGGGACCATAGCATTAATATACTTGTACGTGAAGATACTTCTATTTGGGCGCTCATGGGAACTATGCACATTTTTTTCTCTTCCCACGTGGTACCTGTTTTCACATACTCCATCCTGTTGCATTCACCAGTGATAGCTCAAGCTCGCAGAAGAGGCGGGGAGGGATGGGTGAGCCTAATATAAAAGAGAGACCTCGTGAGCCCTGGATTGGGAGGGAGGAGAAATTCCAGTGCCCCAGCCCCCGGACATCCCACAGCCACACGCCCCCTGCTGGGAGGAGAACTGGGACCCCTCTCCGCCGCTGATTTGTTAATTGCTGACGTTTTGTACCATATCAATTGCATTCTGTTAGGACTGTCTCTGCTCTGAAGGTGAAAGGGATCTTTTCTTGTTGATTCGTGTGGTTGAATTCTGACAGTGAGACTATTTCTTTTGTGCAGGGAGGTGGGGGGAGGAATGGAGGCTGGGGCCTTACACTGTACCACTGAGCTACACCCCGAGGTCTGGACTTTGAAACTTAGCATTTGTCATGGATGGACTTTTGTTTTCAGGGAAAAATAACAAACCAAATACATAGACTTTTAATGTGTAAAACTCTCCTAATTTGATTTTTAATTGAGCTTTTTAAAAGTGCTTTAAGATTTACATAGTCTTTTAGTTCTTTTTCCTCTCTGTTTGAATAAATCAGGTTTAAAAATGAGACCTACTGTCCCTAATTGATGGAAACAGGAGCAGCGGATGCAGGAGTTAGCTCCGTGGATCTGACTGGGGCAGGGGAAGGTTTCTGCCAAGTCTGGGTCCCAGGGCTGGGCGGGAGGAGCACATTGAGTTGGACAAGAAGGGCAGGAGGCGGAGAACCAGGGCCAGAGACAGAGGAAGCCCCAGAGGAATTTGCTGCTGGACTCCACTTGAGTTCAGGGTCCTAAGTCCCTGGGCTGGTTTGGCTGTGGTTCCATCTAAACTGCAGGTGGGTGTATAATGCTCCTATCCCCTGAACCTGTAGTCCCAGCCATCGGAAGGCTGAGGCAGGAGGGTTGCCATGAATTCAAGGCTAATCTTGGCTACATAGTGAGCTCAAGGCCAGCCTGAACCACCTGGTGAGAGCCTGTCTCAAAAAACGGGCTCCCCATCAGGAGGAAGTAGGTGAAGATGTAGCTCAGTGGTATAGTACCTGTCTGGCAAGCGTGAGGTCTTGGGTTTGATTCCTGGTACCAAAAAGAAAAATAATAAGTTATATGTAGAATAAACACACCTAGATCACTGGAGATGCACAGAAAAGTAGGCCTGGTGGGTTTATTTTGCTTTAGAATTAAAGTTATAGAAATTATTCTTTATTATGTTTCTCTTATTTCTAGGCCCACCATTTTATGTTCCAGAGTCTGAAATTCAAACACTCTTCGGTAAGCTCTGCTCTGATTTTTCCAGAAAAAGTCAGTATTTACCTGTTCTCAGGTGTTCATGGCTATCAGGGTATAGAATTAAGGTTTAAAAGATGGAACTATTTTACTGCAGACCATTTTATCTAGAAAAGGAATCAATCTCCATAACATGCCTTTTTAGCTGAACAATGCATGTTAAAAACATTTAGACTTTTCCAGAGAGGGAATACATTCAGTTTTGCACTTGGGAGTTATAAATGACAGTAATAATTCAGAGTGCACAAAATTTGGGCTTAAAAAAAAAAATTGGGGCTTAGTACTTCCTCGTTTTCATTGAAGAGAAGGGTCTTCAGTGCAATTTTTAAAATCACTTGAAGTGTTTGTAGAACATTTGTGGCAGTGTTCTAACCTGTTGCCCTTTTTGTTTTAGGTACGAAGTGCAATATTCTTTTCCTTGAAAAGGTTGAAGATATTGAAAAACAGAATACTATGGGAATAGACTACTTTTTTGAAAAATTGTATCTACTGACAGAAAAGTAGATGGTGGATCAATAAAATCAAGTGACGTCAACATGTTTTTACATTTTTGAACCATTAATTGAAAATGATGCTGAGGCTTGAAAATACAACAAATGAATTTTTTAAAAAGTTCTTACAAATCATAGAAGTCTTTGCTCAAAAATGTGTATTACTTTTAAGAAGAAAACATGTACTAATATGTTAAAGTAGATCTTTGGAGACAATTACATGGTTGTGTCTTAACTAACAAAATGCAAGAATTTTTATAGTCCTCATATTTCTTATATAATTAAAAAATTAAAGAAAAATAAAGTGTATATATCTTAAAGAAATAAGCAAAACAAAAACTGACCTTTAGATGGATTTTAGAATCATTGAAAATATGTAACACTTTGATAGGTTCAAGGTAGTCCCAGACTACAGACCTTCTTCTTGTACCCAGGTCCTAGCATCCATTTTCGCGTTTTCTCCATAGATAATTTTATATGCAGCTGCATAAAGGAACAGAAAAATTCTAATCAAACCAGCCTACATAGAACAACATATTTTCCCCAGACTGTAGAATAAAGTTTTTCCAAGTTTAGCAGGATTTCTTGTTTCTTTTAACAAATCTTGTTTTCAGGAGCAACCGTTTTAGAGTGTAGTATTACTCGGGGCTGGATTCGAGTCTGTTCATTAAACTGTCAGATCTTGTGAAATCGGGCCCGCCCCTCACAGCCTGTACTGCCTACTGTCTGTGGATTGTGTTGTTCAGCTCGTGTCAGTAGGATTGTGTGTATTTTAAAAATAAGTTTGTGGCTGGGCCTGGTGGTGCCCCACTTGTATTCCAGCTACTTGGGGTCTCAGGCAGGAGGGTCACAAGTTTAAGCCCAGCCTGGGCAACTTAGCAAGACTCTGTCTCAAATTAGAAGTAAAAAGGGCTGGGTGTGGAGTGGAGGGAGGCCCTGAGTTCAATCTCTGGTACCACACAAAAAAGGAAAAGAATTTGTGTGTGCGCACGTGAGCACAGGTGTGTTAAAGATGGGGAGGCTTTTGGAGGTTTTTGACGGAGCTGTGGGTATCCTGGTGACACTTATCAACTCCTTAAAGTTCAGAGTTGTTGACCTCGCTCCCCTCTTGGCCGCATTTAGGAGCTGCCCTGTCCACCCCTCCGCGTGGGTCTGTTCTCATCTACATTATCCTAAGGCTGAGTCAGGAGGGTTCTTGCGCATCCTGATTGCTGCTTCCCTGAGCCCCTCCCCCCCACACACGGTGTGGGCTCCTGCAGCCTTGAGAAGCCTTGAGAAGCAGAGGATGGATGACGACTGACCCGAGCTGGGCCAGTACCTCCCTGGAGAGCCCGACCTCAGGGCTGGGAAGGCAGGTTGTCTTCTCCCATATTCATCGATGCTCCAGGCTGAGAGCGGTCACCACCCCACCCGGGGTCCACCACCCCACCCGGGGTCCGGGCCACGCCCCTGCTGGTCACGCTGCATTCTGTGACTTGTGCCCACAAGGTCCTCAAAGATACCAATGAGAAAGGGACGTGTGTGCGCATGCTAATAGACAAAATATTCTTCAAATGGATACAAGAGAGTCTGAAGGAAAAAGAAGAACAAGCAAGCCTGCTCCTGGAGGAAGTGGCTGCGGGACGGTGCTTTCTGTTGTCTTTTTCTGTCTGCTCGCACAGGCACCCGCGCGTGTTTTTAGAAGCTGGCATCATGGTCCAGACTCGTTCTCGCGTCTCTGCTACCTTCCCCTTCGTTTCACCAGCCTTTCCCTCCCTCACGAGATGTTTCAGACACAGGATTTCCTTTTTCTCCTTTTGTGGTGCTGGGGATTGAACGCAAGGCCCTTGCCTTGGAAACATCCTGCAGCTGAGCCGCATCCGCTTGAGAGTCCCCCCCTCCCCCTCCTCCTCTCCTCCCTCCCTCTCCCCTTACCCCCTCCCTCCCCTTCCTCCTTTTCCTCTTTGTCTTCCTCCCTCTTCCATCTCTGTCCCCGTCTCTCCTTTCAGTACTGAGGCTTGGCCCCAACCCAAGGTCCCACCTCTTTTTAGTTTTTAATTTTTTTGAGACAGGGTCTTGCTAAATTTCTCAGATAGGGCTTAAACTTGCGATCCTCCTGCCTCAGCCTCCTGGGTCTCGGGGCCAGGATTTGGTGTTAGTTGTCTACTTCCCCTGTCATTATAGTCAGCATTCATTGGGCAGACATAGGCACCTGCCCGTCGGCCTGTGTGGACTCCTGGGTGCAGTGCAGAGCACAAGACACAGAACCTGTTTATCTCTGCGGAGACCGGGAGAGAAAGCGGGAACAGAGACAGTGCCCTTGTGAGGCTGACAGGGAGACCGTGGCTCCTGTCTGGGTTGGGTAGAAAGGAACCCTGGAGGATGGGGCGAGGGCTGCAGGCAAGTGGCCAGCCCTGGGGATAACGACAGCTGAAAACGACCTGCTGGGATGCCAGCATCCTGACCTGTGCAAGGCTCAAACCTAAAATGGTTTTCGTTCTGAACCTGCATAATTGAGAAAATTTCAATTCTACAAATTTAGGAATCAAACGCCACAGAAGTTACATTGCCATCCGCCACATTTTACTGGTAAGGTTTTTTTTGTTTTTTTTTTTTTTTTTTTTTCGAGACAAGGTCTCACGATGCAGTTCAGCCTGGCCTTGAACTCACTATGTAGCCCAGGCTAGCCTCAGACTTGCAGCGTTCCTCCTGCCTCAGCCTCCTGAGTGCTGGGATTACAGGCATGGGCCACTATGCCAGGCACTGTTGGAGTTTCGACAGTGAATCAGTCACATGTGCGGACGGGGGCTTACCACGAGCGTCTTTAGCAAGGCGGGCTGCCGCAGCCTCTCCCCTCCCCCTGCCTCCTGCCACCTGCCACCTGCCACCTCTAAGCTCCCAGGGCTGAGGCAGCCGATGCTGCAGTACCGGGGATCGCCGCGCGGGGACAGCAAAGGATAAAGAAGAGGCGGGCGAACCGTAGACAGAGGCAAGCTCAGCAGCGGTGCAACCGGAGCTGCGGTCCCTGTGAACAGTTTTGAAACAGTGCTGGAGCAGAGACAAATTAGCGACAAGGCAGGGAAAGCTGGGTATAGCAGCTGCACAGTTCTATAATCCCAGCAGTCTCGCAGGCTGCGGCAGGAAGATCACAAGTTTGAGCTCAACCTAGGCAATTCAGTGACTTAGCCAGACACTAACTAAATATAAATAAATAAAGTAAATAACGGAGGATGTAGGTCATGGTGAATTACTGGGTTCAATCCCCAGCACCTCTAAATAAATAAATGGAGAAGACACTGTCGCATAGCACAAATTTGGTGTAGAATTATGCCGTTCCGGGCGGTATCTACTGTGCACTTGAAAGCAGTTATCTGAAATGTGATGCACTGTGACGGCAGAATACACACTGGGTTTTACTTTGTACACACGAAAACGAGTTCAAAATACCTCACTAATATTTCAAGGCGATTACAGTGGATAAAGGGAGAATATCTTAAGATATCTTGGGTTACACAAAATGTACAATTACATTAATTTCACTACTTTTTTACTTTTAAAATGTGATTGTGGTGTCAAAAGGATAATACTTTGGCTATTTGAGGTTAAGTAGAATATAGAGCAAAATTAATTTCACCAGTTTCTTTTTACTTTTAAAATGTGATTACTAAACAAATCTAATGCATGATGTGACTCATTATGTTTCTACTAAAAACTAGTTCTAAAAATTTTCCATTTTTGATGTTCTAAATGTGTTTCTTGATTTAAAAATAACTTCCAAAAGAAATTTCCACTGGCTGTGATTTTAGTTATTCGTTTAGCGTGTATTCTGAGATTATAGTGTTCAATTGGTTATTGTATTGTACCAAGTACCAACCTTTGACTCAAATAACACTTGGTAAGAAAATGTCCTTTCTTATGTCACATTAAAGCTTTCTCCAGGGTTGTTTCATTTTGTTTATGGCACTGAGGACTGAACCCAGGACCTCTGCACTGAGCTACATCTCACCCCTCCTTATTTTTAATGTTGAGGGAAGGGTCTTGCTAAATCACTAAGTAGCCCAGGTAGGGCTTGAAATGATCCTCCTGCCTCAGCCTCCTACATTGCTGGAATTATAGGTGTGGGCCACCATGCCTGGCTTCTCCAGGGTTTTTAACAGGGGGACAGAATTCCATTTTCTCAGAAGTCTACTGGTAAGAGGGTGAGCCCTTGTGATTATGATCACAGAAGAACAGAAATGATCTAATGTGGTTTTGCCAAGGACACTGCAGGGTTGTAGTAATACCGTGGGCTCTGGAGAGAGATATGCACAGTCCCGCTCAAAGGTTTTCCAAAATAAGGTAGATTCTCTGTGCTTTCAGTCTTTACTAAGACTGGAAGACCTGAACCCGGTGTGCAGAGAAGGACTTGGGATCAAGCGTGGGCGTCTGCCAGAGTCACTGGACAGATTTGGCAGTCTGCCCGCGCCAGCCCAACGAAACCCTGGGGAAGAGCTGTGTACTATGGGGATAAGCTTGCCGCCCACGGAAATAGTTCAGTGTGGACTCCATGGGGAAACCGCCTGGCTTCCAAGGCCAGCCCAGCCAGGTCCTAGCCACGCAACTCTGGATGGGATCTTTAACATCCATGAGCTCTTCTGTCTGCGAGCAGCAAAGATAACATGCACACAGGATTGCCATGAGGTATGTAAAGAAAGGCAGACGCAGAGTAAATTCTATCGCTGTCATCATTACTTGGGCAGAGGTTGAGACAAGATCCCTCTATGTAGTTCAGGTTAGCCTCGAATTCCCAGTGATCCTCCTGCCTCAGCCTCCCCAGTGATGGGATTATAGGTATGTGCCACCACATCCAGCCATGGCCATCCTTACTAAGGGCTTTATTTCACATTTACTCTTTCTGAGGACATTCCCAGCCGTCCCTATCTCACACTCATTCATCTAGCGGATTTCTTGTGCTGTCCTATAACAGTCCTTCTTCCATACACAAATTCCTTTCACAGGTATCCGTTAAACAGCTACTTTACTACGGTGTAACAGAACACACCCGTCTCAGCCCCTAGTAGTGTGTATCTGTGGTTTCCCAGTCAGAGCCGAAGTCTCACGAGGGAAGGCACCACGTGTTATATGTAGCCAGCCTTGGGGTTCGGCACCCAGCCCGGGGCCTGGAATCATTGCTGGGCTCCAGCCTCAGAAGACTGGGTCCCAGTTTTTGCTCTGGCACTCAACAGGCTGAGAAATCGGGAGCACCCTGGTGAGGCGCGGTGACACGCACCTGCAAGCCCAGCACGCTGGGAAGCTGAGGCAGGAGATGCTCAAGTTTAAGCTCTGCTTGGGCAACTTAGCGAAACCTTGTCTCAAAATTTAACAGGTGAATGGATTAAAAAAAAAAAATACAGGATGCCATCTATACACCATGAAGTTGCTGTTCCACGAAATAGGATAAACGAGTTATTTGCGGGGCAAATGGATGCATCTTGAGACCATAATGTTAAATGGAATAAATCGGACACACAAGCTTAAATATCACAGGATTTCTCTCACACGAGAAACCCGAAGTATAAATAGCAAAATAAAAGGTAGATAATGCGAAACAGGAGATAGCGAGACGGAGAGAGAAGCTGGGGGCGGGCAGGAGGAAGGAGCAGAAGGGATGGGAAAAGGATTAGGTTTGTCATTTACATGTGCTGAGTCCCCACGATGAATATAAGCGTTCTGTACGGCAAACACGTACTAATAAAAATTGTAAAACCTTCACAAGGGGTGGGGATGTACGTAGCTCAAAGTGAAGATCCGGGTTCAGTCAATGCCAGGAGAAGGAAGGGAGGGAGGGAGGGAGAGAAGCAGGAGGAAGAAGGGAGCCAGCCACCCTCTCGCCCTTGTCTGTAAGGTGAGATGGTCTGCCCCGGCGCAGGTGAATTCCTTTTGCAAACCTCACGATCAGGTCCTCGGGAAACAGTGCCGCGGCTGCCCGCCAGGTGGCAGCAGCTCATGGCCCGCATCCGCGGACGCCGCAGTGGGGCCTTGGCCCAGACCGTGACCTTGGGTGGGGCGGGAGGGCGGGGCCTGCGGAGCAGCGCGGGGCCAGAGGGCAGGGGGCGGGGTCTGCGGGGCGGGGTCTGCGGGGCGGGGCCTACGGGGTAGCGCCGGGGCTGAGGGGGCGCTGCCATGGCTGAGGCGCCGCCCGAGCTGGGCAGTCTTCTCGAGTGCGAGGTGTGCTGCGAGCCGTTGGACGCCGGGCAGCGGCGCCCGCGCCACCTGCCGTGCGGCCACGTGCTGTGCCTGGACTGCATCGCCCGCCTGGCGGACGCGCGCTCGTCGGCGCTCGCGTGCCCGTTCTGCCGCCGGGTGTGCGGTGCGCGCGACACCTGCGACTGCCGCCCGCTGCGGAGCCTGCTGGAGCTGCTGGGCGCCCGCGCCGCCGGGGCCGAGGCCCGCGCCCTGCCCGCGCCCGCCGCCGCCGCCGCCCGCCTCCGGGCCTTCGGCGGCTGGGGCACCCTGGTGAACCCCACGGGGCTGGCGCTGTGCCCGCGCACGGGCCGCGTCGTGCTCGTGCACGACGGCCGGGCGCGCGTGCAGGTCTTCGGCGCCGGCGGGGGCGCGCGCGCGCAGCGGCAGTTCGGGGCGAGAGGGGACGCGGCGCACGACGTTCGCTACCCGCTGGACGTGGCCGTCACCGCCGACTGCCACGTGGTTGTCACCGACGCCGGCGACCGCTCCGTCAAAGTGTTTGATTTTTCGGGCCAGGTCAGGCTCGTCCTTGGAGGCGGCCGGTTCGCCCTCCCGTGGGGCGTGGAGGCCACGCCTGAGAATGGGATCCTGGTCACCGACGCCGAGGCCGGCTCCCTGCACCTCCTGGAAGCCGACCTCCCCGAGGGGGTCCTGCGCCGGAGCGAGAGGCTGCACGCGCACCTCTGCCGCCCCCGGGGGGTGGCCGTGTCCTCGCTCAGCGGGGCCATCGCCGTCCTGGAGCAGCCCGCGTCGCCGGGGACCGGGCCCGGGAGCACCAGGGTCAAGGTGTTCAGCCCGAGTATGCAGCTGCTCGGCCAGGTGGATAGCTTTGGGCTGAGCCTCTTCTTTCCGGGCAGAATAACTGTGTCAGCTGTGACGTTTGATCAGCGGGGGAACTTGATTGTGGCAGATTTGTCGGGCCCAGCTGTGCTCTGCTTAGGAAAACCTGAGGAGTTCCCTGTACTGAAGCCCATGGTCACCCAGGGCCTCATGCACCCTGTAGCATTGGCCTTCACCAAGGAGAATTTGCTTCTTGTGCTGGACGCTGCATCTCATTCTGTAAAAGTCTACAAAATTGATGGGGAATGACGGGGAGTGGAGTGGTGGGGACCCAGCGGACTGGAGTCAGAAGTCCTGGTGCTGTCACTATGAATTGTCACTTAACTCCCCCACCCGAGCAGAGATAACGATGATCGCCTGGCAGCATTACAAAAGTTGGGGCAGATATTAAAAAATTATTAAATTCACCATTTATTGAAAGTATTTCCCCATGCTAAGAAATTTTCGAGTGTTAGTTCATTTGATTCTCACAAGTGCAGTAACAGTTTATGTGTTACCCAGTTTTAGAGTTGAGAAACAGATGCAGAGACTTCTGTGACTTCCCCATGGTCACTGTGACAGTCACATAAGAAAGCCCTAATGAGCTCAGAGGAACAAGCCTCGGTCCCTATAGGTGTCAGGCAGCGTCATTCAATTTCATAGTCATTGTATGTATGTCAGCAGTGCCTGTCTTTATCATGAACAGAAGCCTGTAGATACAAGGAGCATGAAGCGCTTGAACATAGCTGACGTTTGCATAGTACTTATTCTTAAAATGTTAATTTGTTTCACCTTTATAGCATCTCATGAGGTACACGGAAGATTTGTTAAGGTATTCTCCAGGTAAAGCAGCTAACACAAATGGAACGACCTGACCTAGATGCTGTAACTGAATCCTGGTGTTTTAGGGTTCAGGAGAGTGGCGAGTCTATGGGCAGCGAGCCTTGGGCATCCCTGCTCTGGAGAAACATACCCTAGACATTCCTCTGTGGGAAACCGACTACTCAGACCAGTTTCTGACAGCCCCAGCTAATGTTCAAGGGGCGGCAGGGGGGAAGCTGCCACCTCTCTCAGCCACGCTCAGCTCATGATGTACACCATTCCCGCCCATTTCCGAGTGTCCCGTGATCGACACAACGGGCCCTCTGAGGTGGGATGGGATGGGACCCATTTAAGGCCAGAGCTAACCACTTGGGTGGAGGTTGAGTGTGGGGTCAAGTTCTGCTATTTCCTTGAATCAGATCTCTCTGCTTGCTCGTTTGTTTTCTTAAAGGTAATGAGCTTGTGTTATTTTAAAGAATGTGTAATTCTGGAGCTTTCTAGCTCACAGTGCTTTGTAGGTAGCTTTCTGATGCAATTTCAGACTGATGTATAGGGCTTTACTCATAAACTGGGGAGGGACTTTGAGAGCCGAATGCCAAATAGCAGAAGCCTGGAGCATAAGTGACCCCTTTCCAAACACCTTGAAGTTCTCTGTTCTTTCTCCCTTGATAGTTCTTTGTAGTTATTTCCCCCTTTGAATTGTAGAAGTAACACGTGTTCTTTGTAGAATTAGAAAAATATAGAAAAGTGTAAGGATAATCAGTTTTAATTAATGAAAGTACTGTTCACGTTTTTGCTTTGAGTTGACTTTATCCCTGTGGGGTTAGGATTCTTAAACCTCACTTTATAGATCCAAATTTTGCAAGACAGTGAATGTATCACATACACTTCAGACTCATCTGCCAAAAAGTACGTTTTAGTGGCATTTAACTGAAGTTAATTTTGGAGATTCTAAAATATGAGAAACAAACGTTCCATGGTTGGGAGAGAGCGGGGAGGATTAACTTTCCATCTGCCCTCTAAATGCCCCCTGCAGTACGGCGGAACCATAGGACCATTTCTTACTGTGAACAGAAAAGATGAGGCAGAAGAAAGAAAAATGATGAAAACGCAGATACAATTTTGAGGTTAAGCAGAGGTCTCCAGTTTCATAGGGAAAGTGCTGTAATATGCAGAGATAAAACATTGTACTTAGAGTTTTGACAGTAAAATTTAAATGGACAACCCCCTGGTCTTTTCAATTGTGCAAAATTTGCATTCTTATTAGGAAATTCCAGTGTAGCTTACATATTCAGGATATTTTCTTCACTAATCATGAGGGCAATTTGTCCTCGATGCTGGACAAAGGGAACAGAGTTCCTGAAATATATGAAATCGAACATTAGAGGGACAGCTGTGAGCTGCGTGGTCCACTATGCGACGGGTGCAATAGGATCAGAGGAGCCCTGCACTCCAGTTTCTTCATATCAGCCATCTACACCCCCTCCCCAGCCTGTTTTTTTGATGAGCACAGTGTTCCAAAATAGTCTGCACTTTATTGACCTTTCTTCCCAGATAAACAAATCTGTGCAGTCTATTTGCATTTTTGAACCAATGATTTGTGTTTCCAGACTATCTGAAATTAATAAGACAGGAAGCCAATTCCATTACATGTTGGAGGTAATTTCTACAAGAAATTCTTCCATGGTGGATAACAAAAATCTAAATTTCGAAGTTATTGCTTCCTTTCTTCTGATAAGTCAGTAAGAAATATTTTATATGTATTTAATTTTGCTAGGGTGGGCATGGTGGCACACACCTGTAATCCCAGCACTTGGGAGGCTGAGGCAGGAGGATTGACATGAGTTTGAGACCAGACTGCACTACATAGTGAAACCCTGTCTCAAAAGAAAAGAACAAAACAAAAAAACTCACTTTGTTAGAAGTACGTGTGCACAAGGAAGGATGCATTTCTTTATTCTTTAGAATGTTATTGGCTTTCTCTATTTTTGTCAGATTTGGTATTAGAGTTATGCTGGCCTTATAAAATGAGTTTGAAAATTTCCTCTTTAATTTCTAAAAAAAATTCTATAATATCAGTGTTAGTTTTTCTTCAGTGTTTGGTAGAATTCACCAGTGAAATCTTGTGGCCAGTTTTCTTGGTGCAAAAAGTTTCACTATGAGTTTTATTATGAATTTAATGGCTTTATATAGGGCAATTCAGATTTTTTGCTTCATGTTATATCAGTTTTGTAACTAAGTATTTTTCAAGGAATTGGGCCAATTAATCTAAGTCACAGAAGTTGTTGACAAACTTGTTCAACATGCACCTTTTAGCCTTTAAATGTCTGTAGGATCTGTGGTGGTAACTCTTTTTCTTATTCCTGATGTTGGTAACGTGTATATTCTCTCTTTTTTTTTTTTTTTTGACCTGTCTAGTTAGATGTTATTTTATTTTATTGATTTCAAAGAATCAACTTTTGGCATTGTTAACCACTTAAGTTTACCCTTAGCATCAATTGGGGTTTGTTTACTGACTATCCTGAGTGTTGCGTGGACAGGTGTCATTTCAACCAGTTGATTCTTTTGTTTGGTTTTGTTTTTTGCTACAGGATCTCCCTATGTAGTTCAGGCTGGCCTTGAACTCACTTTGTAGCCCAGGCTGGTCACAAATTCACAGCAATCCTCCTGCCTCAGCCTCCTAAGTGCTGGTATTACAGGTGTGTGCCACTGTGCCCAGCTATCAACCAGTTGATTCTTGTATTGAATAAATTTGATAAAACTAGTTTTATATTTCCTATTATTATTTTATAAAAATTAATGAAAAAATATGTAATTTTTGGTCATCCTGTATTTAAATTATCGGACTGGTAAGTGGTTAATTTTCAACTTTACTCATCTCCTTTTCTATTTCATTGATTTTTTTGATCTTTTGTTCTCCACAGTTCTGAGGATAGAACCCAGGACCTCTTACATGCTAGGCAAGGGAACTAGCACTGAGCACTCCAGTCCCTCATTCTTATGTTTCTTTTACTGACTTTGGATTTCTTGTGCTACTTTTAATAGTTTCTTAGGGTAGCACTTGAGGCCAATGACTTTAGAACTTTTTTCTCATCTTACATAGGCTTTAAGAGCTAGAAATTTCCCTCTCAGCACAGATTTCACAGCCTCTCACAGACTTTGGTGTGTTGAACTTTCATTATCATTTGGTGAATTTTTTTTAAAGGAGGAGGTAGGGTTGAGGGAGGAGAGAGGAAGTGAATGGAGAAAGAATTAAGATGTTTTATGTACACACACCAACTCTCCATGATAAAAGGGATCATGGTCTGCAAACATACTGATAAAAATGTTTAAAATATAAATAAAATATTAAATAATTATTAACATATATTAATATTAAAATATGTCTTGTGATTTCTTTGAGATTATTTTTTTCACAGAATATTTTAGTTTTTTGGTTTTTGGTTTTTTATAATTTATTTAAAAAAAGAACAAAAGCATTAACAAACGGACATCCATTTACAAAATAGCATAAGAACAATGCAAGCAATACTGAATTATGGACGAAGTGATAGGAAATTAACAATGGTTGTTGTATTACATGTAGATATCTTCAAAATGGTTTCTCAGGAAAGCAAATGTAGACATGGCATTTATTAATGCAAATAATCATTAACTTTTCTTTCAGTAAAGTGGTAGAAATCGGTAGTACAACTATGTTAGCTATCCTGTATATACATATATACAGAATTTCCCCTTCTTTTTTCCCTCATCCCAGTTGCTCTTTACTCACAGATTATTTTAAAGTGTTACTTAATTTTCAAACATTTGGAATTTCCTATATAATTTGTTATTAATATCTAACATTCACAGTATTTACAAAACATACTTTGTAATCAATCATTTCATTTAGGGGGCAGAGATAAGACTAATTGATGAGCTTCTTAAGGGGGGTAGCACAGTGGAAGCCTTCAGGAATGCAGGGCCTGTGCCACTTGTCCAGGAAACGGAGATTCGGGATGTATTTCACTCTGCAACCATCAGAAATGAGGTGCTAGGGCTGGGGATATAGCTCAGTGGAATAAGCGCTTGCCTAGCAAGCACAGGGTCCTGAGTTCGATCCCCAGTACCGCAAAAAAAAAAAAAAAATGAGGTGCTTCTCGGCCACCATGTCTTCAGATTCATCTGCCTTGAAATTGGTGCCACCCCACTTCTTGGAGATGTGGATCTTCTGGTGACCAGGAAACTTGAACCTGGCCCTGCATAGGACCTCAATCACGTGCTCCTTTATAGAAAGCCCTCTCCAGTCCTGGTCTCTGTCCAAGAAGTTTATATTTGCAATCCCATGGAAAAGTTACTGGAATTCTAGCCAATTCATTCCAGTCTACCACTTCCAGTGAAACCCATGGCAAGAACAAAGACACTAAGGTATATTTGCAGTTATGGGGAGCCAAAGGGCTGTAACTCCAGCTAGGACAGTGGCTAACTGGAACAAAGACCTCAACTCAGGGCCAACCCCGGGTTTTATTCATGAAGAAAGGAGTGGGTTGAAGATGAGTGATTGGGAGAATGGCAGGAAGTGAGTGCTGTGAAAGTAGGAGGCCTGAAATCACCTCTGTACTATGTAGAAGGAGTAATCTGCAATTCGAGGTAGTATCCAATGTTTTGGGGTTGGAGCTTTAGCTCTGTTGTGTAACCTTTTATGCCCTGGGAAGTCATAGTCTCTTATCTCGAGGCTCAGTCCCAGCCAACAGCATGAAGCATGGCTCTCCCAACTGGCTCACACAATTTTTTTCAGGGGGGCGGAGTACTGGGAATCGAATTCAGGACCTCCTGCTTGCCAGGCAAGCGCTGTGCCTCTGAGCTATATCCCCAGCCCTCACACATGTTTTTTGGGAGCTAAGGGTGGGGTAACACTGACCTGTTACCTTCAAAGACTACACACAAGCACTTCAGCGGGACCGATTTGCAGCGCTTAAAGCCAACTGAAGGGCTAAGCAAAAGTCCTAACCAGCTCTGCCCATATTAACACATGGAAATAGGGCCAGGTTTATAAAATATGGAGATAATTGCTCTTTGAAGGAGAGTCATCCAGGTGGCTCTCCACACTCCTTGTTCTGCAGCTTGGTGCAGCTGGACCTGATGATTTGTCTAATGTGAACCCCTCCCACCGTTCCCTGGGGCTTGCCAAAGGCAGGAATGCCTGTGTGGAGCCTGGATTGGGACCGCAGGAGGTCAGATGCATGAACATCCACCCAGAAGCAGTGTCTCCAAGGCCTCTTAGGGCAGCCCATACAAGCAACAGCCTGTGTACACTGATGAGGAGCTTGCCGTTCGCAGCCACTGCACACTGGGCACCAACCAGCAAAGGCACCCAGTCGGCTTCAGCGACTACAGGATGTCAGTCATTTTAAATTTATTCAGATATGTTTTATCGTTCAGCATAGTCTACCTTGGTTGAAAGACCGTAGTATGAAGGGTGTGATGTTCTATAAAAGTGGCTATGCATTGCTTAACAGTGGGAGTGTAGTCTCAGGTTTGCATCCTTAAGTGAGTTTGTCATTGTGGGAAAAACGTGGAGTGTACTTATACAGACCCAGATGCTATAGTTCAGTCACTCCCTGTGGCCCCAGAGACGTGGTTAGAGGCTGCTGCCAGTTCAACATGGCACACTGCTTAATAGTAAAGTAGAAAATATAAACTGAAGGAGTACACTGTAAAATAACAAATAAAAGGTATAGCATAGTAAATACACAATAACAGCCATTTATCATCAGATCAAGTGTTACTTAAACCAGGTTTGGTGGCATACATCTGTAACCCCAGCATTCTAGAAAGCTGAGGTAGGAGGATCACAGGTTTGAGCCCAGCCTAGGCAATTTAGACGCTGTCTCAATAAAAAATGAAAAAGTCTAGGAAGAGAGGAAGTGTGAAGGTAGGGACATAAAGAGAAGATGTGCTATGCACCTGGACTAGCTCCCCACAACGAATGTGATCATTATGTACCACAAATACATACTAATAAAAACAAACATTTTTTAAAAGGTTGGGTATGTGACTTGGCATGAAAGTCCTGGGTTCAATCCTCAGAACAACAACAAAAAGTATTACTCATGATACATAGCATCACTAAACTTCTATATGACCAGCAGTGCAGTAGTTTGCTTACTGTAGCATTGCCACAAATACATGAATTAATGTATTGCACTACGTGTTAAAAGGGCTACAATGTCATTAGCTGGTAAGAACATTTCAGGTCCTTTATAATCCCATTGGACCACCATTGTATATATGGTTTGTTGTTGACAGAAGCATGGTAGTGATGGTGCAGGAATTAGGTGGGTGATGTATTAATTTATATCAGTAGAGTTGATAGTTTTATTCATTTCACCTATGTATTTATTGATTTTTCATGAACTTTTCTATAAGTTGCTGAGAAGTCACATTAACATTACAAAAATGTTTACAGAATACCTATTACTCCTTTTAATTTTGTCATTAATGTATTGGCATTAATTAATTGGCATATGCACAACTATGATTGTAATGGATTCTTGTAAATTCAGTCTGTTATGTAAACACCCACCTCCCTTATCTCTGATAACGTCCTTTTCTTGAAGTTTATGTTGTCTGGTATTAATATGGCCATATCAGCATTCTGGTGGTTACTGTTCACATCACATATTTTTTCCATGTAATTACTTCCCACCTTTATTTTTCAGTTGTGTCTTGGCTTATATGCTTCATGAGGTCATAGCTGGGACATCTCGGAGGTGACTGGATCTCTGATGTGTGATGCTGGGATTAAGGGTGCCCCACCCTCGTTGTGGGTGCTACCCATCCGAAAAGTGAGTAGCTTGGATGGATTATAAGAGTCAGAAAGAAGGCCTTGGGCCAGGGCTATAGCTGAGTGGCACAGCGCCTGCCTGTCAAGCGCAAGGTCCTGAGTTTGATTCTCAATGCCAAAAAGAGAAAAAAAGAAAGAGAGAAAGCTTCATTCTTGTTCTTGTTCTCCTTCTCCTTCTCTTCCTCCTCCTCCTCCTTTCTCTTCTGTTGCTACCATCAATACCTATTTTCTTCCTTCTTCCTGCCCTGCCACACTATGAGCTGTTTCTCCTCTGTGGTGCCCCCTGACCATGCCACCCTGCCTTGGAGCCAACTAATTATGAACTGAAACCTCTACAAATGGAGCCAAACTAAACCTTGCCATCCTTAACTTCAGGTGGGGGGTATTTTGTCTCAGCAATGCAAAACTAAGACAAACTGCATCCCTTGAAAAGCACAGTTTTAGCTGGGTGTGGTGGCACACGACTGTAATCCCAGCACTCGAGTGCCTGAGGCAAAAATTGCTTCAATTTGAAGCTCAGTTTGGACTACAAAGTGAGTTCAAGGCCAGCCTGGACTACATAGTTAAGATTCCAGAAGAGAAAGAAAGAAGGAAAAAAGAAACAAAGAACAGAGAGAGAAGGGAATTTTACTTTTTCAAAGCCTATTCTGCCAATCTCTGCCTTTTAATTGTTATTTAGTCCATTAATATTTAACATTAATACAATTGTATTTAGGTCTATCATTTTGTTTTCTGTTTCTGTCTTTTTTTCTCAGTTATTCCTTCCGTCTTCTTATAGTTCAATCACTTTTTTTCACAATCTGTGTAACTTAACTATTGTGCTTTTGGCTACACCTTTCTGCATTATTTTTTCAGTGATTGATTTAACAATTTATAACATATAAACAGTCTACTTAGAATTAATAATTATACCACTTTATATCAAAAGCAGGAGATTTGTACCCATATAGCTCCTTTTATGACCTCCTTTTATGGTTTAGGTATCATTTATTTTACCCATAAAACTTCCAAAACACTGTTACAATGTGTAAGACTCATTCTTAATTAGAGAAAACGGCCTTTCCACTTCATCAGTTAAGAGGCCGCCAGCCAATCGCAGGCCTCGGCAGGAGTGACTGGGCGGGGCTGGCCTTGAGCCAAGGCGCTTGGGAAAGAAGCAGGAGAGGGCGCCCGCAGGCTGGAGTCCCCACCCTACACACCGGCCACCATTTCCGGCCTGCATTGAGAGCGCCAGTCGCCGGGGGGCGCACGCGGGGCTCCGTTGCGGGCCTCCGTTGCGGGCCGTAGTCACGTGACCGCGGCAGCAATGGCGGCAGTGTGGGTCTGGAAGTATGTAGTTGTAGAGAGAAGGGAGCCTCTTGGAACTCACTAGGTCGTCCACAATCCAGCCTACCAAGTTCTGGGGTTATAGACGACTAGAAAAATATAGTGTATGTTATTTTTCTTCAATAATGAAAAGTAACATTTATGAGGCCTTTGCAGCTGTGTGAAAGAAAGTGCTGTAAAGTCCTTGCTTTGTACAGTGAATAAAAATCTGACCTTGGCTGCGGGCCTCATCTTCT
Organism: Dinomys branickii; assembly: GCA_004027595.1. Lineage (NCBI taxonomy): Eukaryota > Metazoa > Chordata > Mammalia > Rodentia > Dinomyidae > Dinomys > Dinomys branickii. The sequence goes on from PVLD010003075.1 coordinate 102,535, forward strand.
TGAGTTAGACTCCTGCCTTAGGCTTTGCTGTGGAGTGATACCTAATTTTTAAGATGTGTACATCTCATGATTGATGTGAAGAAACAAGTCATGGACCAAAGGTCAAGATCTTAGAAATGTTGCCACTGATGCTGCTTTACAAAATCTTACAATGAGCGGCTTAAGAAAATTTTTTCATTTTTAAAAGATTTTTTGTCTTGAAAAAAAACGTGAAAACTAGATTCTTTGGGGAAACATTTCCCTACTAATAAATTATACTCGTCATGAGCGACATGGAAAACAATTCAGTTGCATAACTTTGTGTGAAATACTGTGACAGAAGCTAATGATGATGGTGACTTTGGAATTACACTCACAGAACTGCAGGTTCCCACGGAGCTCAGATCCACAGAAGCATTCCAAAATTCAGGAAAGCTGTATCTCCCATTGAAGGTTTAAGTGGAAACTCCAAAGATTTAGAAAGGAGAGAAGCAGTATTAGAAAAGAAATTTGTACCTCCTAAAAAGCCAAAAACTTTTCTTCAATTAATATGGAAAGCATTACAAGATGTCACTTTAATTATATTAGAAATTGCTGCTATGGTATCATTAGGCCTTTCTTTTTAATCAACTTCCAGAAGGAAAGTCTGCACTTTGTGGAGAAGTTTCCACTGGGGAGGAAGATGAAGGCGAAACTGGCTGGACTGAAGGATCCACAATCCTGTGGTCAGTGGGGTGTGTATGGTATTAATAACAGTTTTTAATGATTGGAGTAAGGAAAAACAATTTAGAGGTCAAACTGAACAAGTTGAGTTGAATAAGAACAAGTTCACCGTCATCGGGTTGGTTAGGTCATTCAGATTCCTGTAGCTGACATTACTGTTGGAAGTGTTACTGATGTGAAATATGGTGATGTCTTCCAGCTGGAGGTAAACTCATTCAAGGCAATGACCTTAAAACTGATGGATGTTCATTGACTGATGAATCTGGTCGTGTGAAGAAGTGTTTAGGGAAGGATATGTTACTTATATCAGGTACTTGTAATGGAAGGTTTTGGAAGAATGATAGTACTTCTGTAGATGTAAATTCTCAAACTGGAATTATCTTTACCTTATTTGGAACTGCGAGTGAAGAGGAAGAGAAGAACGATGAGAAGATAAAGGAAAAGAAAAATAAGAAACAGGATAGAGCTGTTGAGAATCACAACAAAGCAAAAGCTCAGGATGGTGCAGCCATGAAAATGTAACCATTAAAGAGTGAAGACATGGAGATGATGAAAAAGGCAAGAAGAAAGCAAATTTGCCAAAAAAGGAAAAATCTGTTTTACAAGGGAAACTAACAAAAGTGGCTGTTCAGATGGGCAAAGCAGGTCTGTTGATGTCTGCCATCACAGTTATGATTCTAGTATTGTATTTTGTAACTGATACCATCTAGGTTCAGAAGAGACCATGGCTTGCTGAATGCACACTGATTTACACACAATGTTTTGTGAAGTTCTTCATTATCAGAGTGATGGTTTAGTCCATATAGCGCCAGGTCTTCCACTAGAAGTCACTGTTTCACTGGCTTATTCAGTCAAGAAAATTATGATAGATAGTGAGTAGTGTCCTGAAAAATTCAGATGGAAGCTATCGAATATTCAGCAAAGGTGCGTCTGAGAGAATCTGAAAAAAGTGTTTCAAAATCGTGAGTGCTAATGGTGAGGCAAAAGACCAGGGGACCATGATCTTATTGTAAAATCTAATTGAAATGATGGCATCAGAGGCCTGAGAACCACATATCTTGCATTCAGAGATTTTTCCAGCAGGAGAACCAGAACCAGAGTTGGATAAAAAAAATGATACTCTCAATGGCCTTACATGCATTGCTGTTGGGGGGGACTGGATATCCTGTGAGACCTGAAGTACCAGATGTAATTGTTCATATTTTATATTCATCCAGATATTTACCATTTCTCATACTTTCACTCAATACTGAAGACCCGAGTTTCCAACTGATATGTTTTTCTTCCAGCATGAACATTTTTTCTAGTAATGGTCTATTAATAATAAATTCTCTTGATTTTTCAAATCTAGAAATGTCTTTATTTTATGTATTTCCTTGAAAAGTATTTTTTTGATGTAGAATTCCAGGAAGCCATTTTATCTCTGAGCACCTTGAAGATGTTCCTCTACCTTCTGGACGCTATAATTTCCATTAAGCAGTAGTGTGAATAATTTTCTTCTTTGTACTGTGTATTCATCTTGTCTTCTAGAATTTTCTCTTTCTGTTTAAATTTGAGCAGTTTTTCAGTAATGTCCTGATGGAGATTTCTTCATATTTATCTTCACTGCTTTCCTATAATGTAAATTTATGTTCTTCTTAGTTTATGAGAATTTTTGGCCATTATTTCCACAAATATGTTTTCTACTCTATTTTCTCTTCTGTGTCTGTGATATACAATGTATGTCTTTTCATATTGTCCCCATGTTCCTGTGATTCTGCGTATTATTTCAAAAATCTGCTTTTCCCTCTCTCTCCAGAGTAGATAATGCTATCTAGCATCAAGTTTATAGTCTTTTTCCTCAGTTATTTTTGTGTGCTGGTAAGTGAATTTGTATCTTAGACATTGTACCTGTATTGCTAGGGCTTTGTTGTTGCTGTTGTTCTTCAGTGTTTCTGTTTAGTGTTCTCTAAAACTTTTTTAGTATTCATTAAAATTTCTCTTTAGTGTTCACTAAATTTTCCCATCTGTTCATTCATTACGAGTATTCTTTCTTTTTGTTATTACATTAAAGTAACTGTTTTGAATTACTTGCTTGCAAACTCCAGCATCTGAATAATGTTAAAGTTGATCTTTTTTTTAATAGGTCACATTTTCCTGTTTCATTATAATTTGATAAAGTTCGAATTGTATCCCAGACATTGTGAATGTTATGTTGTACAGACTCTTAATTCTGATATATTTCTCCCAAGATTATTAGACTTTTGTTTGTTTTAACAGACAATTGAGTTTATAATACACAAAATTTGAAGCACTCCCTTCAGATTCTTTCCTTTTCAGAATTTCTTTCACATTTTCCAGCCTTCCTCTTTGCCTGAAAGTTTTCTCTGGTTCTTCAGAACATAAGAACCAAAGACTTTATATTAAACTTCGAATCACACTGCAAGGTGTAAGTTAAGCAGATTTTTAAGGCTAGAAGCCATGAACATAGGAAAACTCATCTAGTGCCATTTCCTTCTTCCAATGCTCAAATCCTCTCCAAAATCTGCTTGCCCCTGATTGCTCTTTAAGGCCTGGTTACTTTCTACATGTGTAGATTCCAGAGCATATGGAAGAAACATAAGCCAGTTATAATTCAGTCAGCCAAAAGTGGAAGTCTGTTCTTTTAAGTCATATCTTTTAAGTGTCTTTGAATTTTTTGGCAGCATTTATTCAGCAAATGTTTTCCATGTGCTCACATTGTATAGTAAGCAGTGTGTTGGGAAGTGTGATATGAAGATGTCCTCCAGGCACTGATGGTCTGCCACATACATAGGTGGCCAAATTACTCAGAAGAATATATATACTACAGATAGATGTTGTGTTTGGGACCTAAAACAACACCCAGAAGTCTCGCTGTGTTGAAGGCTTGGTTCCCAGTTCAGAGGTGTGGCTTTGGAAAGCGATCAGATCCTAAGGGTGCTCACAGCATCAACAGGTTAATCCATCTGCGAGTTCACACCTGGGTCATGAAGGGGTTATCAGGAAGTGGGGCCAATCTGAAAGAATGGGTCTCGGGGAAGTGCCCGTGGGGACAGTATCTTATCCCCAGCCCCTTCCGTTCTGGCTCTTCTCACAGCTTCCCGGCTGTCCTGAGCTGAGCTGCTTTCCTCCCACCTGCTTTCCTGCCTCACCGCTGTCCTGGAAGCAATGTGGCCAAGTGACCAAGGACTGAAACCATGAGCCAAAGTTAATGTTTCCTTCTTCAAGGTAACACAAATGTTAGGTGCTATGCGTCTGTGTGCTGAAGAGAGAGAGACGACCCCCACCGCACAGGGCCACCACAGAGAAGGCATGATGCTGCAGGATTCCAGACTGATCCGTGCCATCAACACTGGTGTCCTTATCCAAAAGGAACCAAATGTACATAATTATATTAAGCTGCCTTGTTTATTTGACTAATAATAGGATCTCCTTTCCAGTAGCCATAGTCAGAATTCTGCAGCCATATATAAAAAAAATAATAAACTGACAGCTGTATGTCAAAGTGCCTGAGTGTATTTCACTAATAACTTGATACCACAGTAGTAAGTCTATTAATATTGAACCGTAGGTCAAAAGTGCACATAATGAACACAACTTTTTTTTGTCTTTTTGAGACAGGATCTTGCTATGCAGTTCAGGCTGGCCTTGAGCTCACTTTGTAGCCCAGGCTGGTCAGGAACTCGCAACAATCCTCCTTCCTCAGCCTCCCAAGTGCTGGGATTACAGGCGTGCACCACCACACCCGTTTTGAACGAAAATCTTGTATATTACAATAAAGTATTTCTTGTAGTATTTTAAAATTCTCTCCTTACTGAGCTTGGCGGTGCCCACTCAGGGGATTGAGGCAGGAGGATAACCATGAGTCTGAGGCCAGCCGGGGCTACGTCACCAGATACTGTCTCAAAAAACAAACAAATTCCCTATTATGTTTATTTCTGTCTCTCACCATGGAAACATGAGATTTTATGAGGAAGGGGTCAAATTTACACGACAAATATTTCCCTAACTCAGAGAGATTCATTGCTGAGGTATCCTCTTGCCTTCTCTTTCCATGCTCCTGGTAACTGGTGCTGCTCAGCTGCTGCTAACAAGCACCGAGGGACCAGGACTCTGCCAGATAGTTTGGCAGTGGGAGTATGATTTGAGTTCTCCCCTGCCCAGCCTCAGTAGCTCAGGTGACAAAGCTCTCTCACACTCACCAAAGGAATATGTGGAAGCAAAAAAATTTCAAGATTAAGACCTTGGAAGTGTTCACCTGGTGGCTTAGTTTAATAGATGAGGAGTAGCATTTTGAAAGAAGCGAGAGGTGGACGAAGTGGTGCAGGCCTATGATCCCAATACCGTGGGAGTCTATGGCAGGAGGGTGGCATGATCAAGCCTGGCCTGGGCAACTAGCAACTTAGCAAGACCTGTCTCAAAGTAAAAGGAGGGCTAGGGCTGTAGCACAGTGTGGAGGCTGTAGGTTCAATCTGCAGTGGGGGCAGGTGGAGCGGGGCAGCAAGATTTAGAAATATTAACTTTGAAAAACTGTACTGGAGAAGCGTAGAGCCTTAGAATATCTTTCATTCTAACCACTCATTATTGGTTAGGAAATTTAAAATCACTTCTCCTGTTCCAGTGGAAACCAATCTTCATGATGCGTTGATTTGATGAGTATTTCACAATTCATAAGTATTTCCTGTCAATGCATGTGTTAAATTTTCTGTAATCTTATCTTTGTTGTGAAAGTTGCTGAATAATTTATGAAGACTGTTCAACACCATCTCTTCACGGAACCACCATCAATGAAAGACTTCCTGTCAGGATATGGCCTTTGCTCGGTTCCGTACTTTCTCTTGCAGCCAAGTTCAATCATTACCGTCTCCCTCCTGGGGAGAGTGCGCCAACAAGCGCAGCTCCCCTGCCGCCACACTCTGAAGTTTGCTCTTTCTCCAAGGGCGCAGTACAGGGGCTTCCAGTTAAAGGTTCTCTGCCAGGAGCAGCCACCCCGCACACAGGCCTCGTTACTGGCTCCCAGGGAGGCTAGAGGGACAGCCCCGCCTCGTTCTCATTCTTCACCTCATCTTCCTGAGGTGGATACTGCGCCTTGATTCCACCTCTGCTGCTTTGAACTTCCTTTATCCAACCACAGTGAAATGTTTCTATTTTTTAGCCAATGCCACTACTAGTTGAGCATCCCTAATCTAAAAACGTGAACTCTAAAATGTTCTAAAATCTGCACATTTTGAGCTCTGGCATAACGCCACAAGTGGAAAAATCAACACCCAACCTCACACGGCAGGCCACAGTCAAAATGCACAAAATTATTTAAAATATTGCACAAAATTGCCTTCAGGCTATTGTATGAGGTATATGTATGACACATAATGATTTTGTGTTTAGACTTGGGTCCTATCCCCAAGATATCTCACTATGTAACACGTAAATATTCTAAAACTTGATTTAAAAAATCTAAAATCTAAATCTCTTCTGGTCCCAAGTATTTCACATAAGTATTTCAAGCTATAGAGATCATGGAAGTTATAAGGTTGAATTTGGGAAGACAGGGGTCATTGCAGGAAATGAAGCAGGGAGTGAGAGGATGCAAAGTAGAAATGGGAAAAGACGTATTTGTTTCGAGTTGTGTGCAGTGATTCTATGTTGGATCCTTTCCTTTGGTGCTTGCAGTACTCTTAACAGCCTAGGAAGTAGTTGCCAATGGCATTTTTGCAAATGAGGAAACCCAGGCACAGAAAGATGAAATAATTTGCTAATGTCACATCTACAGAAAATAATCAAGGTATTTAATCCCTCTGAGCCTTAATTTCTTCTGGTCTATAGAGCAGATTTTCTTTCTTTTTTGTAGTATTAGGGATTGAACCCTGAGCCTAAAAAAGGGGCTACATCCCTAGCTCTTTTTTTATTTTGAGACAGGGACTCATTAAGTTTCCAAGTTGTCCAGGCTGCACACAAACTTGTGATCCTCTTTCCTCAGCCTCCTAGAGTTCTGGGATTACCGTGGGAGCCTATGCCCAGCTTTAGAATGGAAACTCAGAAGAACTTACTTTCTGGAGTTGTTCTGAGGCCCATGTGCCTGAGAACAGGTCTTGATGTGTGACCAGTGCTCCATAACTCTTTGCAATTATTTTTGCTTGAAATATTTACAGTAGGGCACACCCTCTTTGTTTTTTAAGCATGGCAACTAAGGATTATGAGATTTACCGCTGTAGAAAGCCAGTTTATTACCACGACCACAGAGACCATGGAGAAAAAGCAGAGCTGAGAAAGGAGGAAGATGATGGGCACTTTACATATCCCAGAAGCTAGATGTAGCCCTTGATGCCTAGTTATCTGAGCTGATAGTTTTCTGTTCTCCTTAAACAAGCTTGAGTTGGGTGCCTGTGACTTTCACCTGAAAGAGGGTTAAGAAAATCCTAGAAGACATCACACATTTCAACGTTTGGTTTATACCTTCTATCAGCAGGGTCCAATGGCGGAAGGTCAAGCTATTAAGTTGTTTGACTTTTTCTGACAAGTGCCAGGAAATTGCCTGGTACTGATTGAAGAAAAACTTTTTTTCTGGGTTATCAGTGCTCTTTTGACACAGAAGAGTGTAAAGTTTGGCAAGGTCACAGAGATCCATCCTGATGTGAACTCCTCCAAAACAACCAAACTGAAGCCTGAGGGGTTAAATAATTTGGACAAACTAGTTGTATTACTTGGGGGGAAACCAGACTTGTAAACTTGCTGCTGTTTTAATTCTCTCAGTGGATTTTCACCAATAAAAGCTACATGTAGCATTTTTTTCTACATAGATAAGCAGAACTGGAAGGTGCGTACAGCTGATGTCAGCTCCCCTGACTCCTAACGTAGTATGGCATTTTTCACATTGTATTATGCTTGTTCCTAGAACTAAACCCCCTTCTGTGGCCACCATATTTACATAATACACTATAGCAAAATATATCAAATGTAGTGTAGAGCTGTAGCCTTCTAGGATCATACTAGAAAGGTACCGGTAACGTAGGAAAGAGGAGATACGGAGAGATACAGATATGTTGTGATCAGAATATATGGTGGATTTAATTTTTAAAAATGTATTACAGTAAAAGACACGTTGCCACGAATCCCCCCTCACTTCAAACACACTTATCCCATTGTTCTTGCCACTCTGTGAACCCATTCGGGAAGTCCTCTTTCATGGGGACATTAGTTATCATGCCTGCCTCAATGTCCTGAATAGACTAAAACATTGACCTTTCATGGGCATTTTGACTGGTGAAGAACCACAAGTTGCGTGGTACCAGATCCAATGAATAAGGTGGGTGAGGACTCCCGGTAATGTTTTAGGAGTGGCCTTTCCATTGGATGGCACTTGTCCACACCATTCACTGTATTTTTGATCACACCTCATAAAGACACTCACAAAAGAGTTCCTCCAGAACTGCTTCAGAAAGTGTCAAGAATAATGGGACAAGTGTGTTTAAAGCAAGAAACTTTCAAAGGGGAATTAATGGAAATTTGTCTCTTATGGTAATATATTTTTAAAATTTAAACATTCACCATATATTTTGATTATCCCTAGTAAATGAATTTATGATTTAAATGGGTTTTACTGTAATACTTCTCAGCACTGTTCCTAAGCTATTTTTCATTATAAATTTCTTGGATTGTCATGGATATAGACATGGAATACTTACCACAGATCTGGTGTTCTGGAAAATGCCATATTATAGGCAGGAATTTTCACATTTTTTCCCAAAGCTGAGCAAGCACCTTTCTCTATGATTCAGTGCTGCCTTTTTATTTGGTTTTCTGGATCATCATTCTTCATTCACACCTTTGGTTCTCTTGTGCCCACTCACATTTTAACTTCTCCGTGCTCCTGCATTGGCTCACTTCTGTGCTTGTAGTTCTTTTTCTCAGTCTCTGTGTATGGCCTTTATCTTGACAGGGAAGCGATATGGTAAGACTATGTGTCTGGCAGTTTCTATTTAGGGAGGTATGACCAGCATGCACTCACTCTGGAGGGCAGGATCAGACCCGACTTGACGTTATCTCAGTAATTCATCCTGAAGTGAGCTGGCAGGCAACAGCAGCACAAATTCATACAAGAGACTGCCGGGGGTGGGGAGGTCAAGCTGCTTCCACTGGTCGATGAGTCTGAGGTGAGTCCTACCCATTTCCCAGGCCGCGGTCTACAGCAGGATCCCTGCAAATTCCCCAGGCATCAGAAGCCCCCTCCTGACTTCCAGCATCACACTAGCAAGTCAGTTCCAGCTTAATCTTACCCCTCTTCTCTCCTGACGAGCTGACTCAGTCCAGGGTGGCATTTGTGTTATGAATTGAAGAATCAACCTTCATTAAAGTCAAAGTCAAAGGCCCAAGGCAATTATCACTCTGTATCCTGCTGTCTTTTCTTCTTATTCTTTTGCACTGTCTACATTTGCCTTTTTGAGTCCTCAGAATTCTAGCAGCAATTTTGAATATACTCCACACCATGGGTAGGCTTTGTCTTGGGTTATAATTTTCTTTCTTTTTCTTTTTCTTTCGGTACCAGAAATCAAACTCAGGACCTTGTGTTTGTCAGGCAGGTGCTGTATCCCCTGGTCCCTCATTTATAGTTTTCACAATCAAAATCTCTTACTGTCAACAAACCCGTGAGAGAGCTAGGGCATCACAGCATAGCACTGGAACTAATACCTATGGTGATCCAGTTATAAGAATATCTCTGTCTATCTATCATTTACATCACAGGCTTTTTCTTATTCTTGCATTTCCCCCACATCTCCACATCCATCATAAAACTAAGATGTATTTTATGCCAGTTTCAATTTTAAAAAAAAGTTTCAAGAGTAATAATGCAGGCCCTCTGTGTCACAACACAGACCACAAAGCCAATCAAGCAGTTTCGAGGCCAGGTATGATTAGTTGACAAGTGCCAAACTGAATACACTTGACTCATAAATACTCATCAAAATTCGTTTCACATTTTAACACTATCTACAAGCATAGGTTAGACAATGGATCCTGAAAGGTTGATGGTAATTATGCTTCTGTGTTTTCCAGCTTGTTGACTTTCCAGGCGACATACTTATTCTTTTCACTGTATATTGAATCAAAACCTCCCTATGGATGGTTCTTGTCACATAGTTTTGTTATCTGAGCACCTACTCATTTGTGATGTTTTTTAACATGGTTTATCTTGGAATTTGTCCATCTGGAATATATGCTCTAGTCAGCACCATAACAGGAACTGTGCCCAATCAACAGACTGTCCCTGCGTCTTCTCACCCAGCCTTTCCTCTGGGACTCGCAAAATGGTGACATCCAGCAACTCCTTAGAAGCCACTCTCACAGGAATAAATGAAGGAAACTATGATAGAATGAGGGCTGATCTGATGACACCTAGATCTCTTCCAGGGAAGAGGAGGCTACAGCAGTTTACTCTTGCCATCAACCTGAGACTCCTGTAACCTGAGAAGTGCTGCCTGGGTGGCCATTAGTTTAAGTAAAGCTCTTGTTTGGGCTCTGGTATCGCGCGCTGTGGTGTTAAATTCAATTTCTAAAGACTTACATGGTTTGGATTCAGAATGTTCTTGTGAACACAACTTTTTCCCTTTATCACATTGCATACAAACCCTATAAGTGACCCAGATTTCAGGACAGCCTGGACCAAGACCAATTGAAGCAGACACTACATCTAAGTTCAAAACTCATCTGTCTCCAGTCTAAGTTCAGAACACCTCCGGCTCAGAGATAGCTGTTTGTTGTATAGTCTGTGTAACTAACTGCCCTGATGTCCTTTCTTACTCAGCTTTCAAGTTGCTGTGGCGCATACCTAGATGTCCCCCAAAAGCCTCATGTGCTCATAAGCGGGCTTTTGAAAGTTGATTGAATCATGGGGGTGCTATAGGCAAATGTGATGTTGGGAGTGGGATCTACCTGGAAGAGGCAGGTCACCGGGGACACAACCCAGAGTGTCTATCTCCCTACCCGGCTCCTCCTGGAGAGCAGCTGTCCTCTGCCCAGGCCCTTCCTCCTCACCTCCAACATGCAAGCACAGAAACTTCTAGAACATAAGCCAAAATAAACCTCTTCTCCCTTAAGTTGTGAGTGTCACATATTTTGTCCTAGTGATGAGGAAAGTGACAAAGACCCAGGTTGTAGTGGATTGACAACTAGTGGTCAACTTATAACCCCCAGCTGAACTGAGTAAACATGGTGCTGGATGTGGGAGGCCCACCTGGTGATTGTTGCCAGCAGCATAAGAGGCAGAACTGAAGAAGAGACGCTGCTGGGAGCTTAGAAAGGCTGTTGGGAGCTGGTAGAAGCTGTAAAGGGCTGTTGGTTCTGTTGGAGGAGCTCGTCATGCTGGCTTTCTTCATGGACTTGGCTGTTTTCATCCTCCAAGGAGTTCAGGGCTTGGAGGTTGTTGCTTGTTGTTGCTGACAGTGGCTTCAGTTCACATTGGGGGAGCTCTGGTCATCACTCTGAGCACCTGCTTCCTGGCTCTGGAGGGGAAGACGGTGCACAGCTCAGTCTCCTGGAAAAGCTTGTCACATTGGCTTTCCTGATGGAGCTTGGCCTTCCTCATCATCGGAGGAGCTCAGGACCTCGCTGTTGCTAAGGATGGTTATGGTACCTTTCAGGGGAGCTCTGGTTCTTACTTTGCACATCATTTCCTGGCTCCAGCGCAGATCTCTCAGCCTGCTAGCACAGATCCTTCATCCTGCTGGCACAGACTTACTGGACTGCACCACTGACCTTTGGGCTTTCCCAGAGCAGATCCATGAAACAGGCCTGCATGAGATATTGTTACGGGCTCTAGGCCTCCAGTTGGACTTGTGGGAGGCATTGTCCTGAGCGCTAGGTCTTCAGCTGGACTCATACAGGACATTATCATGGGATCCAGGCCCTTAGCTGGATTCTTTGGTCTCTAGTGTGTGGACAGATTTCCTGCACTCTCTTGTGTATGATTCTTTGGGTGACTATTATAAAATAATCTTTAAAAATATGTGTCCTGTATTCTATTATTTCCCTTAAAATAACTCCCAAATTATGACTCAGGTAAAGCTTAAAACCCCCAGATAGTAGGGATTCACATTTTCAACATGTGTATGGAGGGATTACATCTGCAAAGACAGCATCTCAGTTCTTTGTTGTTTTTTGTGGGTTTTTTTTAAGATAGGGTTTCACTCTGCAGTTCAGGCTGGCCATGAACTCACTATGTAGCCCAAGCTGGTCTCAAACTCACAGCGATCCTCCTGCCTCAGCCTCCCGAGGGCTAGGATTACAGGTGTGCACCACCACATCCACCTCAGTTCTTTCCTTCTGTTATGGAAGATAACATGCAGACAGCCCTGCACCTTCCTGAGGTCCCCAGCACAGAGCAAGTATACCACGGGACACTCCGCTGCATGTAATGGAAAGCCCAACTCAAAATAGCTTATTTAAGATAAATATTTATTATCTTGCACCAGAATTCCAGAAGCAGGGTGGCTCCCAGGTAGATCAAGTCAGCAGGGCAACGACATTATCAGGTACCAGGTTCTGTTACATCTTCCTGCCATGCCAGCCTCACACTAGTGCTTCTCAAAAGGACAAGATCACTCTCCTCTCTTAAAGTCGCATTCAGGAAAAGCAGAGATCATTTCCTTGTACCTCTATCTCTGTCTCGTGTATGTATGTGTGTCTGATTTTTCTTGTTTGTGTGTTTTGTTTTTGACAGTGCTGGGGATTGAACCCAGCATCTTATTCATGCCAGACAAGTGCTCTACCACCTGGTGACATCCCCAGCACTTTGCTCCATGTTTCATTTTTAGGAAAAAAAAATTCCTAAGAGATATCCTGTCATCAAGGTCCAAAACCTAGTCACACAATGGATCCTAACTCCATCACTGACAAGGGGAATGAGACCAGCATGGTTGGTTTTGTCACGACCCAGAGAACATATTTGAATACTTGGAGTAAGTACGAAACTTCTTCAAACAATTCATACCTCCAGATATTCTGATTTAATTGGTTTGGTGGGGTGGAGATCCAGACATGGGGATTAAAAACAAAATTTTAACTGACACATAAAAATTGGGGCTGGAGGATGAAGTTCAGCAGCTGCCTGGCAAGTGCAAGGCCCTGAGTTTGATTCCTAATACCAAGCCAAAAAAGATTGTACGTATTACTAGGGCACCATGTAATGTTTTGTTATACATATGATGTTTAAATTAAGTTAAACATTTACTTCCTCACATATTCTATATTTATTTATGGTGAAAACATTCAAAATCCTTTCTTTGATCTTTTTGAAATGCACGGTACATTCTTGTTATCAATAATCACTCTACTGTGTGACAGTACCTTCTCAATCCTAACTGTGACTCAGCACCTATGAAAGTGAATACCTCGAAGCATATACAGTTAACCTTTCCGTGTTCTCTCCTTACCTCTGCCCTCCCCAGCCTCTGGCAACCACCATTCTACAAGATCTTCTACAAGATCAAGTATTTTTAGAGTCACATATGAATGTCACCATGCTCTATTTGCCTTTCGTGCCTGGCTTATCTCACTTAACATAATGAACTCAGTTCCATACATGTTGTCACAAATGATAGGACCTCATTCTTCTTTATGGCTGAGAGTAGCGTTCCTTTGTATATATGCTTTGTGCTTACTGTCTGGTGCTACCCCCAGCAAATGGAGTCTTGTACCACACCCTGTGCTCTGCTGTCTGAGGTTGGAGTAGTTTTGGAAAAAGCAGGCCCTTGATCACTCTTATGTCTCCTGAAAGGCTCATGTATTCAGAGGTGAGGATTTGGGGAAGTTATTGGATCTTGGAGGTGCTGTATCTACCAGCGGATTCATTTATTGATGAGTTCATAGCAGGAAGTTCCCTTAGCTATGGTTGTTTGAAGGCGGGTATCCCTAGCGGTGTGTCTTTGGAGAGTGTAGCTCTCACTCTGCCTTGCTACTTGTTCTCCTTCTGCCTGTCATGAGAGCTTTTCTGCACTAGGCTCTTCTGCTGTGCCATTTATCCCTGGGAGCCTGTCTACTATGGACTGAGCCCTCTGGAACGGTGAGCTGAATAAACGTACCCTCCTTTAAATTGACGCCTTTAGGTCTTTTGTCTCAGCAACAAGAAAGCTGAGTGAAGAAGCCACCTACACTGGAGCTAAGCTGGGTCATGCCTGAGTCTAACAGATACAAAGAGGTTCACAGTCTCACGGGTGCCCTGAGGCTCACCCCATAGCTGGTGCAATGCAGGCTGAAGCACAGCCCAAGTCCTTTCCACAGGGACGCAGGGCTCTGCCGGGTGCGGGGGTAGTTCTAGAGCCTTGTCTGTGGTCAGACTGCTGGCCTGGTAACAGCTGTTCTGCCTGAGGTTGGGGATGGGTGTCACCAAGACTGACACTAACTTGGTTACATATGAATCTCAAGCCACAGGGGCCTGCAGTCTCAGGAGAGAGGCTGGCATTCCCTGGGCCTACTCCAAGGCTAGACACTGAAACTGACTCTGTCCCACTGCCACACACATGCCCCCCGATGCAGGGACCAGCATGCAGGCCCCATCAGTGAGCTCTGGCTTGTGTACCGGGCCTTCAGTTTCTACCAGGTATGGAGTCTTAGCCCGGTGAGGCTGGCACAGGGCTTTAAGCCAAAGCTTTGTGCTAGAGTTTTGCTCTTCATCTGTCACCCAAGATTGTTGAGGGTCGGTGGCATCTGTCAGCCCTCTGGCCTACGGGCGATTCCTGCTGCTCAGTTCATGGGCTTCACGACCTTGTCCTGGCTGTCAGGTCTCCAGCCTGGCCTTTCCCCACCACACACCAAGCAGGAGGTGTCTCTCGCCACATTGGGCTGGTTGGGGTTGGGGCGGAATGACACAGGCATCTTTTTATTCTGGCCTACTTTGGCACATTTTTTTGTTGTTGTTACCCTAAAAGCAAGCAGTGTGGCCTCTCACCTGCTTTCCTCAGCTCTTGTGAAGGCAGCTTTGAGTGCGAATAGCTGTTCAACTTGGGAGACAGTCACCAGGTCTGCCTCAGCCTCCACCTTGCTCCTTGTTTCTCAGTTTTTTAAAACTATCCTTGGTGACTTTACTTTGCAGCCAGGGTTGAGAACTAAGAAAAACCAGGAATTATCCTCGAACCATGTCAGAGAGAGACGAAAATCAACCTCGGCCAGGAAGACAGCAGGAAATGGCTAATGGACACACAACCCACAGATAATCCAAAGATGTTGCCAGTTGAGTACCATAGCAGACACCTGTAATCCCAGCGTTCTGGGAAGCTGAAACAGAAGGCTCATGAATTCGAGCCCAGCCCAGACAATTTAGTGACTTAGTAAGAGACCTGGTCTCAAAAGAAAAAAACAGAAACAGCTGAGGATGTCGCTCGGTGGGAAGATCCTGGGTTCAATCCCCAGTACCACACATACTAAACTGTATTCCTTTAGTTCTTCTAAAGAAGATATACAAATGCCAAAAAAAAAAAAAAGAAAAGAAAAGAAAGCACACTTAAAGATCCCTACTATCACTAAGAATTAGGGAAATGCAAATCAAAATGACCATGAGATAGTACCTCTCACCCGTTATGGTGGCTGCTATTGAAAAAGAAAGGCTAAACAAAAAAAGAAAAAGAAAAGAAAAGAAGGGCTGAGATGCAGCTCACTGGGAAAGCATTTGTCTAGCATTTGTGAGGCCCAGAGTTTAGGAAAAAAACAAAAACATAAGTATTGGCAAGGATGTGGAGAACCTGGAACGCTTGTGTGCTGCTGATGGGAATATAAGATGGTTCCTTAGCACACTAAATATAGACTTACTTGTAATCCAATCATTCCACTTCTGGGTAAATACCTTTAAAAATTGAAAGCAATTTCTCACAGAGATGCTTGTGTACCTGTAATCATGGTGGCATTAGTCATAGTAGCTAAGAGATAAAAACCACCCAAGTGTCCACAGATGGAGGGCAAAATGTGGAATATACGCATCATGGAAGATTTTTTTGTCTTTGAAGGGAAGGAAATTTCAAAAAACACCACAACATGGAGGAATCATGAAAATATGCTAAGTAAAATAAGCCAATCACAAAAGGTCTGATAGTGTCTGTTTCTGCTTATGTAGGGTATCCACAGTATTCAGTGTCACAGACAGAAAGCACAAGGGTGGTTGACAGGTACTGGAGGGAGAGGCGGATTGGGAGTTGTTCAGTGGGTACAGAATTTCAGTTTTGCAAGATGGGAAGATTTCTGGAGGGTGCACAACAATGAATGTACTTAACATGTACAATTTAACACTTAAATGATTAGCATGATAAATTTTATGTTATGTCTACTTTACCACAGTTCTTTCAAATGTCTGCTGAAGAAGTGAAGAGCTGAGAATTTGTGTCACTCACCTTCTATACAAGTGGTGGCAGGGCAGAGGTGAGGAAGCCCCACAGGCAGGAGCACGCTGAACACAGGAGATTGCATTTCTTTAAAGAGAAGTAATGTCACATCCCAATAACCCTTACAAAGAAGAACTGCAGGGGAAATTCCAAGAATCACTCGCACCTAGTTAGTCCCCGCCTTTCTGGGAGGCCCTGCCAGGTGTTCTTTGCCAAAATGCCCTCCTGAGGGCTGCAAAGGTGAGGCACTTGAGGCCCTGTCCTTGCAGGACTCAGCTGGGACTTGCAAGGATCATTGTGGCCAGATGTTTACTCATCTCTGTTTTCCACTTTAACGAAGGCCACAGGGACCAGGCAATCCGAAGCCACCCACGATTGCAACATCTCTCCTGCTGGGAGGGATGCATACCTGTACTGATACTTAAATTTGAATAGGGTTAATGCAGGACATTTACAGCTGTGAAACTAAGGTAATAAACCTGCACTTGAACATGCTGACTTGCTAGAAGCTAGAAGCTCCCCAGTTCCTCCTGTCCCTCTTTCTGCGGCCCCACAGCCAACACAGACCATCTGTTCCATGTCTCCCGTTCACCGCACCCCAAAAGTGTGGGCAGCACGCTCTGTAGGCTGATCAAAAACACCAACTTTCCCTGTCTCCTCCACCACCTCCTCTGTTTCCTCAGTGCCTGCTTTTTGGGTAGAGAATATAATTAAGTATTTGGCTGGAAAGGGTTTTCTTCAGGCTATTGTGATGAAAGGAAGACATGCTTCGTGCAAAAGAAAGACGTTTGATGTTTTCAAATCATGTTTGCAAAAGTGTGAGCAGCAGTCAGAATAACCTAGGACAGTTAGTTGGGTACTGTGGTGCATGCCTGTAATCCTAGCACTTGGGAGGCTGAGGCAGGAGGATTACGAGTTCAAAGCCAGCTTAGGATTTGTAGTGAGATCATAGCCAGCCTGGACTACAATCCCTGTCTTAAAAAAAAAAAAAGGAAAGAAAGAAATGAAAAAAAAATTGGACACTTCTTAAACATGAAACTTCCTGGGCTACAACACACCAGAATCTCCAGGGGTGGGACCAGGCAGCTGCCTTGTAAGAAGAATCCCAAGCGATTCTTAAACTAATGAGGACGGAGGGTCAGTCTTCAAAGGAAGGTTGCCAGAGATAAATTGCAAGTGAATGATTTTGAGCTAAATACATAAGGACCCAAGGGAGAAAACTTTTCTTCTTTCTTTTCTTTTCTGCCTCCTATTCCTTCTCCTCCTTTGTCTTCTTTTTCATGCTGAGAAATGAACCCAGGACTCCAGGCAGTGCTGAGCATGCACTCTACCACTAAGCTACAGCCCAGCCCCAGAGGAAGTGTATTTATTGACAATCTCCCCATGTACCTTGTGTATACATTATGTCATTTAAACCTGACAATGCTACTACAAAACTAGATACAATCTCAATTTCAAAATTGATCAGTGGCAGACTGAGCAATGGTGTGACTTATCTAACAACTCCAAGAAACTGGAACTTAAATCCAGTTCTACTAGAAAGAAAGCCCATCCCTAGGTTAGCTCCCAGAATCTGTCAACCTTCCTTTGCCAGTGAAGCCCAAAGGATGATAAGTTGATACAAGCCAAATGGTATCTCATATTTATTGGCAGGCCTGTACTCACTTACGTGTATTCTACTAAGTGTTCTATAATGACAGTCTTTCTTTCATAAGAGGCCCAGATATCCTGAGGGCACCTATTTCTTTCCTCATTTCAAGTAGAAGCAAATAGCACTTTCTTGATGGAGTGTGATATCTGACGGAAGGAAGCAACACAGCCTCTCCCGACGCAGAGCCAGCCAAGTCCAAGGGTGTGGCCTGGTATTAAATGCTCAGTTTCAGATCGAGCTAGCTGCTATTTTCATGCACTAGGAGTTCTGCTCTGAGCAGTCTGTGCACTCTGACTTCTCCTCACATCCTTTACTGAGGAGAGGCAGAAGTTGTCCAGTTTCTGGGGAAAGGAGCTGCTGTGCTCTGTCCAGGAGTGACTCAGTTAGAAAGTCATTCCACAAGGTTTAATAAGCTGTGAATACGTGCAAAGATTAAAGAGAAATAGGGCATCACAGCCATTTACTTTTCAGTAGTGGAAGCCAATCACGTGATACTCTATTCCAATAGTGATGGATACAAGCAGAGCATGCATGGAGAGCCCACCGGGGTGATGTTTATCTTAGTACCCCAGCACTGGGCTGAGAGGCGGAAGAGAGCAAAGAAGGCTTCCTGGAGGGCATTATGTCTGCAGAGAGGCTGGGTGGGGTGAGCAGGTGAGTGAGACCAGACGCAGTGGGTCACAGAGGGACACAGCATGTGCAGTGGTAAAAAGGGAAGAAATAGGAGATTAAATTTTTAAAAAGTTTTTTTAAACAGCAGAGTAAAGACTGGCAGCAAAATACAATCTCTCCAGGACCTAGACTCAGGACACCTGGAAAGCAAGAACTTAATGAGGAGAAAACAAAATTAGAACTCCAGAAAGCAAGAAAGAGCTGGCAGGAGAACTAAAAAGTACAGAAAATCTGAAGACAATGCAGAGAAAAGAACAAAGCAACCCGGAACACCAACCCTGGCTCCTGGAGAGGAGGTTCTGTCCACACAAATACCAGGTAAGCCTCAAGGGGAAACAATAGACCGGCAGCACTGGCACGAAGTTATTGTAAGCTGTAGAGACATAGACCCCATCCACGTGGCAGGCTATAGTTGAAGAAATTCACTCCTGCATCCTCCATACTTCGATGTGATAGAATCAGGAACCATTTGGGGAAGGGGTTTATTGATTAAGACTGAGCTACTGTGGGAATCAGAAGTCACAGAAGGGGTACACTTCAGGATCTCTGGGGTTACCCTACCACAGTGACCGGGTGGGAGATGGTCACAAGAGATAATCACAGAGAAGGGAGTGCACTAGACGTAGACACCCCCACCCCCGGCCCCTGAGAAGTTTAAGCAGCAATGAATTGAGGTTGAGAAAGACACAGTAGTTCTGCCCTCTGTGCTGAGCAGCCAGGCTGGCT
This sequence comes from Dinomys branickii, assembly GCA_004027595.1. Lineage (NCBI taxonomy): Eukaryota > Metazoa > Chordata > Mammalia > Rodentia > Dinomyidae > Dinomys > Dinomys branickii. Next base: position 121,648 of record PVLD010003075.1, read on the forward strand.
GTGTGGTTTTCTAAGGAGGCTGGGTCTGAGAATGCTGACTTTAAATCTGAGCGATCCCCTTGCTGCCTACTTGCAGCACAGAACTCAATGGTCTAATTTGCTTTTCCCGTCTGGCAACTTGATCAGTGATACACCTTTGCTGGAATGGTTGCCACACCCTGGGGTGTAAGGACAGAGGGCCCTCTGGAGTAAGGGGACACCTCATAAGCCCATAGGCTGTAAAGCTAGTTGGAGATAGCAGCAACTTGGGGTACACAGAAGGGCACACACATGAAGAGCTGCTGGGGTGAATATACAGCCCTAGGGCCAAAGGCACACCTATAAAGCGAGCTCCTCAGAATAACTTAGCACAAACGTTAAAGGCAAGGAGAGTTTGGACCAAAGTTTTTCAAGCCTTAAATATCCTGCAAAATTAACCTTCAAAATTGCTAGAGAAGTAAAAAGAATTTCCATGACAAGTGTTCACTTATTAATTTAAAACAAGTGTTAAAGTTCTCATACTCCAGAGGAGGAAAGTGAAGCTCAGGCAGTTTAAATGACTTACTAGAACGTGAGTGTCCGGATCCAACCCCCCACTTTCTATTTGTTACTTGTTTGTAGGAGATGAGATTACTTCAGTGTTTGAGGTGTTATTTAAAAGCCTTGATACAATAACCTTCCCACAGCCTGATTTTTAAGAGTCCAGTCTAGTTTCCACTGGGCTGTAAGCTTCTATTAATTTTTCTTTTCTTCTTGTTATTGTTGTTTTTTGTTTTGGGGGGGTTTTGGGACAGGGTCTTGCTCTGTAATTCAGGCTGGTCTCAAACTCGTGATGTGGCATAGGCTGGCCTTGAATTCACAGCCTATCTCAGCCTCCTGAGTGCTGGGATTATAGGCATGTGCCACCTGCCCAGCAAGTTTTCTATTAGTTTTAGAATTAATATACTGGTCAGGAAACATAAAAGTAGAAAGGCAAAAGACTTTTGGGGAAATAACCTCTTTGGAAAAACTGCCAAAAAACATGCTGAGTTTGCCCTATGGAAAGGGCTGTTTGGGTGTCTGCGGTGGGTGCAGCATTATTCTTTTGTTCTGCAACACTATGTTATTTCTTTCTCTTTACAGTTTTTGTTAGTGTGTATCTGTGATACAGAGAAGCTACGTTCATTATGGGGAAATTGCTGCAAAAACACAGATCACCTCTCAATCCATTTTCCTCCTGTTTCTCCTATCCCCAGATCCCCTTCCATCCTTTTAACAAACCAACTCTTATTTATTGATTCTTTGTATTTTTTAAGTCTCAACTTCGTTAATTTCTGTTCTGACCTCTCTAGTTCCTTCCCTTCTAGAAGCCAGAAACAGAATGTTTGTATATAGTGAGAAATCATGACCTAGAAAACAAATGAGCTAAGCAAGTCCTCCGCTCTACTTTTTTTAGTCAATGTAAAAAAAATCACTAATTCTTAAGTCCACCCAGCCAGGTGATACATTATTAGTTTCTGCCTAACTTTGCTGTACATGACACTTCCAACATGTGGGCTATGATGAACAGTTGCCTGTGTTACTCCTTAGGGATCTGGAAGGCCACTTTCCCTAAAACTGAACCTTCACTGTAGCCCATAGAAACATGATGGCTTGTTATTTTGGTACCGGGAATCAAACTCAGGACCTTGCATTTGCCAGGCAGGCACTTATGCTGCTAAGCTATATCTCCCACCTATAAGTGGTTTGTTGTCTCTTACTGTTATGTCTGTCTCCTTTGCCATCTAAACTCTTGGGTCAGATTCTACTCTGTGCTGCATGTAGACATGTTAATCATTTAAAAACACCTGTAGACCTGCACCATTCTATAAGCAAACTCATTCCAGGCCCCATAGAGCCATGGCTTTCCAATGTCCTTACTCTCTGAGCTGGGTCCTTATCTTTGAAGGGTGTGGAAGGGTGTGGGGATGGAGGCAGGTTCTGAAGCACTGGCTGCCGAAGGGGGAAAGTGAGTAAGGAGGCTTGGGAGGTCAGGGCAGGACCCCGCTGGCTAGAGCGGAGTACAACCATGGCGGTGAGGGCTGTCCCAGAAGTGTTTAACCAGTCACTTTACATAGAGTTTTCCATAGAGTGAAATTTCCAGAAATATGTCCTGCACAAACAATATTTTGGGGGAAATACAATTTCTCCTCAGTTCAGTTTTCAGGCTCCAGTAAGGCCAGCATAGACTTCCAGGACACAATGGCACTGGGCTTGGATTAAGAACGATTTATCAATCTTGGGTAAATACATGGTGAAGGATTGTTATGGTTTGTATCTACATGTCCCCTAAAGCCTCATGTGCTCCTAGGTGAGGTTTTTGGAAGATGATTGGATTGTGGGGGTGTTAGCTGCCTTGCTGTTAGGAGGTGGGGTCTGGTAGGAAGAACCAGGTCACTGGGAATATGAACTATAAGGGTTTATCTCCCTTCACGGCCCCTCCCTTGACTCACTCTCTGCTTCCTGTCTGCCATGCTATGAGCAGCTCTCCTCCGCCGCGCCACCCTGCCTTGGAGCCAACTGACTGTGGACTGAAACCTCTACAGACTGTGAGCCAAAAATAAACCTTCCCTCCTTCAACTTATGAGTGTTGGGTGTTTTGTTTCAGCCATGAAGAAAGTAACTAAGACAAGGACAAAATTGCAGGCAAGTTATGGAACCACCGGCAGGAGAGTGGCACAGTGCGAGAAGCTGGATGGCAAAGATAACTCAGCAGGGCTGGTCCAAGACTAAGGAGGGTCCTGTGAAATCATTGTGCTGATGCCTCAGGATCGCAACTCCACTGTCCCGCTGCATGGGTCATCTGGTCAGTACATAGTGGATATAGCTCTCTAAACAAGCATTTGCAAAGGTCTGTTTCTGGCAATAAAGGAAAGTGTTTTGTAGTAAAACAAGCTGCAGGAAGTTCTGTACGATGTGGTCTCCTTTTCCAGCAGGGCAGCCAACACACCTTAGCTCTCTTCCTCCTCCTGTCCTTCACCTTCATCTTTCCTCTTCTTCTTTTCCTCTCCCCCCCCTCTTTCTTTCTTTTTCTTTCTTTCTTTCTTTCTTTCTTTCTTTCTTTCTTTCTTTCTTTCCTTCCTTCCTTCTTTCCTTCCTTCCTTCTTTCTTTCTTTCTTTCTTTCTTTCTTTCTTTCTTTCTTTCTTTCTTTCTTTCTTTCTTTCTTCTCTCTTTCCTTCACAGCTGAGGATGGACCCCAGAACCTTCCATATATCAGGCAAGTGCTCTACCATTGGCCAGTGCACCCAGACTCTATACCTTAGCATTTTAAAAGCTCTGAGAAGTTCTGCAGGAAAGACAACTACTTAGCTTTAACTTATGGTTTTTCTCTATTTTTTTTTTCTGGACTGTGGACCCCTCTTTTCCTTCTTAATAACTTGTTCATATCCTGTAAGTATCATGTTGTATACAAACGCTGTTGAAACAATGACATGGACTTTTGGCTTATAAGGCTCAGGACTAGGCGAAGAGAAGCCTGGTTCCCTTGGAAAGGGCAATCCTTTTATTACTCAAGGAGAAACATTCCCTTTGCAACTGGTGAGTGACGCTAAGGAATCAGTGTTCCCAGCATCCTCGGCTGGGCCTAGATTTTGGGCAGCCATCATTTCTTGTCAAGCGGATGATCGCCAGAACTCTTCACTGGGAAACCCTAATCTGTGGTGATACATTATCTTCTGTGACTGAAAGTCTGTTCCAGACAACAGGACCCCTCCGTTCCCTCTTTCTACAAACCCTTGCAATCATTTTGTTGAATGAGTCAGACTTAGTGGGCTATAAGCATAGAATAACTTTATTCTTTCTTCTGCTTTGCCTTCAAACTGCTCTGCATGCTAATCCTTCCTTGCCCCAGGATAGGATCATGGGCATGTCCTCTGGTTTTTCTAGTTATTCTTGGAAAATAAATGAAAAGCCTGTTGTTTGGGCATTTAAAAATAGTCTGTTTCATAACTCTATGATTGGGCTGGGGATATAGCTCAGTGGAATAAGTGCTTGCCTAGCAAGCGCAGGGTCCTGAGTTCGATCTCCAGTACCGCAAAAAAAAATAAAATAAAAAATAAATAAATAAATAACATAACATAACGTAACTCTATGATTGCAATCTAGTTCAGGATAAAAATCAGAACCCCAGATTTTGTCCAGTACTCTCTCTCCCCTTTTCCTTTTGGATCTGGAGGGAGCTGGGGAGCAGAGTTGAGGAATGGTCAGTCTCTTCTTTTTGCAACCCCTCCCTCACGTTCGCCCTCATGAGCTGCTGTGGGTAACTCTCCAGAGTCAGTCTTGGGGAGAGAGGAGTCTGTGCAAGGGCAGCTCCTGCTTCTGGGGCTGTTGGGCTCCTCTGCTGGAGGAGCATATGTTTTTCTCCTGGAAGCTTTTGCAAGCATCACAGAGATCTGCTATGCTAGGTCCTACTCGACGGAAACAGTGCACCTCCACTGGTTGCTCGCAAGCCCCAGATCGCCCCCATCTCTACACTCCACCTGCATCGCACTATTTCTGGACAGGCCTTTGAGAATCCAGAATTCCAGCTGCCTTAAAACCCAGGTCCCACCAAAGTGCAGGGGAGGGCTGAGAAGGTCACTCAGCACGTGAGACCTGGGCTTGACCTCCAGCCCTGCCTGAAAAGAAAAAAGAAAACTGCAGAGGCAGAGGCATGTGTCTTCTGTGCACAGAGGCAGCACAGTTCCAGCCTGCTGTCTTACCTCTAGATGTCCCTTGGCAAGAGCCAGTCACCAGGCCCCTTGTCCCCAAACTTGAAACTCTGCATGTGATTCTTTCTAAACTCCCCTTACTGAACTTGAAGTGCATCCTTTTCCTGCTCGTGGGGTTGAGACAGTCAGCCTGCTTATAATTCTCACCAAAGGCATCTTCCTTCCAGGAATTATTCAAATTCACTCTTGAAAAAATAGGTGCTAATTCAGAAGCAACTCTTTTTTTTTCAGATTTTCATAACAAGCCACTGCATAGCTGGACCATAGTCTGCCTGTATTGTCAGGGGAGATACTTGACACTGTTGTACTGTCTTCAGCTTTGGGGAACTCATGTGAAGCCAAGCCACAGAGTATCTGTCTTGGTTGCTTCTTCCTTGTTGCTGAGACAAAATGCCCAACACCCAAAATGAAGGAAGGAAAGGTTTATTTAGCTTAGAGTTTGTGGAGGTTTCAGTCCATACTTGGCCGGTTCTGAGGCAAAGGGGCACATGGCAGAAGGAAACAGTTCATGGCGGCAGTGCACAGCAAAGCAACAAGCGCAAGAAGGGAGGAATGGCAGCCAGCAGCCTCTTTCTCTCCTTTATGTACACAAACTATCCGCCCTAGGGCGGGTATAGCTCTCACACCCATAATCACAGCATTGGATCATGGATCAGTCATAAACTGTAAAAGCCACCAAACAACTGCATGAGGATTTGGGGGGACATGCGGACACAAACCATAACAGTATCATTCCAGTGTCTTGTTATTTTACTCCCAAAACTTTGACCTAACATTTGAAAGTAGCACTGCTGTTTGACGTAGCTGTAAGGCATCGACAATATGCCAAATGAGATCTATCACAATGACAGTGTCTCTACCTTTAATAGAAGCTCCTAAGGTCATAACCTCTAAAGATCTAATGTTTTCTCACCTAAAAAATATTTATTTTCTCCTTCTTGCATGTTATTGCCCTGTATTACTGGATACGATAAACTTTTGTTGTTAGTTTTCAGGTTAATAATATCCCTTAGTTACTGCAGGGGGATCAGGTCTGCAGTCTCCCAAATGAGTGTACAGTGAAGACAAAATAAAAAACAGAAGAATGGAATGGTTTCAGGGCTCTAGAAGGATCAAAGCCCTCTCACAGAATTGGAGATTCTCTCAGGGCTAAGACCAAGACCTTCTCTGGGTGGCCCTTATCTATTTGGTTACAGAAGAAGGAAGGGAAATACTCAACAAGGGTGGAATTACTCAAGGACTTCTCCAAGTAAGGTATTAAATTAATACTTGATAAGGATTAAATTAATCCACCCAAGAGTGAGATGCCTGAGGCTACAGTCTTTATCTAGTTGAGATCAGATCCAGGTGTTCTTGGCTGTGATCTTGTCTTATCCTTTGAGACTTTCAGGCTTCATCTGCCATTACAGGCTTTATTAGGGATTAGTGATTCACAGAGGTTTGCTTACTCTGAGTCCGATGCCCATTTCCTGAAAAAGAGCCTAGGGCCTTGGACAGATTCACAAGTGAACATGAAAATCCAATTGATTAGTTTAAGTCCCGCTCAGGGCTGCTTCATAGTGGTCTCCATCAGTTAGTGATGATATGTTTATTTTGAAAACATGGATCTTTTCATTTTGATGGATGAAACAGAAATGGGCTTCTGTATTAATTATCAATCATTATATAACACATCACTCCCAAACCTAGTGACTTAAAACAGCAAATATTTTTTCTTTCACAGTTTCTAAAACAGGCATCAAGCAGTTTAACCCTCGGACATAAGTGCTCTCATGAGACTACAGTTAGGATGTCAGCATGCCCAGGGCCCCGTGAAGGCCCAGCTGGAGAGGGCTGAAGGTGGTAGAAGAGAGGATGCTGCTTTCACATGTTTATTAGTAGCCCTGCATCCTTCACTGAATGAGCCTTTCGGGCTGGGGGTATAGCTCAGTGGCATAAGCGCTTGTCTGGCAAGCGCAAGGTCCTGAGTTCGATCCCCGGTACCAGAAAAAAAAAAAGTTAAAAAAAAAAAAACCCTCCATATCTGAATGAGCCTTTCCACACAGAGGCCTGAAATGTGGCACCTGGATTTTCTAAGGGGCAAGCAATCTAAGAAAGAGCAAAAGAGAGTATGAAGCCACAGTTCTTCTATAACCTAACCTGAGCATGACATTCTATCCTTTCTGCTCTCTGTTATGTCTTGCACATGAGTCAGTAAAGTCCAGCCCACACATAAGGATGTAAACCAGGAGGCAAAGTCCATTGGGGGTCGTGTAGAGGCTTCCTACCCCCGCTTCACAATGGAAGATGCAATGTAATATTGTCTCAGAATCTTCCAGCCTTACTTAAATTTACCACTGGCTCAGAGAAAATGCCAACTAGTCCAAGATCATATGTAATTTTCCAAGTGGAAAATTCATAAAACACTACTTTATAAGAATATGTAAATCATATTTTATATAAACCTGGGACAGCTGAGCAAGCAGTAATTACAATGGTAGCTGTAATATCACACACTCCATCTGTGCCTTTTAGTGTATCATTATGCATGTGGCCTATTGTCACATATCAAAACAATAACTAATATATTTGCCTGCAAGACTGAAAATTTTAGTACATATCTTCCATATATTATCCCAACCAGCATTTATTATTTGTATCCTATTTATTTCTGGTGAAAATTTGTGGCAGTTGAACTGTGTGAATTTTTGCAGTACTTCTCCATATCTGTATCACTTTATCCTTCAAAATCATTTCAAATTCTTTTTCTCTCCTGACCCTTATAATAAGTCAATGATGAAACTGGGACAGGTGAGTATGTCTACTTTAAAAGTAAGAGAACAGGCTTAGAAAGTTTCCCCCAAATTACACAACTCATAAGGAACAATGTTAAAATATGAGCCCAGCTCTGTTGATTTTCTACTACTGAGTCTGCATCCCTTTCATGCCAGCTTCAGGACATAATCATCATCCCAGAGTTTATTACAAAGCCATCTACCAGCTAGAGACACAGTCTTTGTCCCTGTTTAAACTATCTCCAATAGGCTGGGCATGGTGGTGAAGGCCTGTAATCCCAGCACTCAAGAGGCTGAGGCAAGAGGATCACTGCAAGTTTGAGGCCAGCCTAGGCTACAAAGTGAGTTCAAAGCCAGTGTGAACTGCATAGTGAGACCTTGTCTCAAAAAGACCAAAAAAAACCAAAAATTCTCTCATAACATACTCAGTAGATCGCTCAGTAGATTGAACAATCACTTGGTGAAAAGAGTCCTTTAGAACAGGTTTAAACAACCTTTTTTTTGGTTTTAAATGAACAAGAGGCAAACTTTCCCTATTATTAAAAAGCACTACTTGGCTTTTGTCCCTAGGCCAGCAGCCTGTGGGCAAAAGCTCTTTCTTCTTTCGGTTCCAGAAAGCTCTCATGTGGGAATGATGTCTGTGGTTGTGGACAAAGAATCTCCTTTGTCTCCTGCAATGATTTGTCCTTCTAACACAGTACCATGTCCCTGGAGAAAATGAAGGAATAGTTTTTAGACGCCTACTGCACATGTAATGAATATTCACTGTAGGAAGGGAAGGAACCTAAACAATGTTACTTGTAACTTGATAAGAAATAAGATTTAGCTGGTCGTAGTAGTGCATGTCTGTTATCCCAGTACTCAGGAGGCTGAGGCAGAAGGATTACAAGTTCCAGGCCATCCTGGGCTATGATGTGTGACCATATCTCAAAAAATAAAAACAAAACAGAAGAGAGGCTTTAAAATTTAAAAAAGGACTTAACAGCATGATACAAAAATATTCAGGGCTGTCATTCAACCAGGGTTTTTCTTTTTGATGCTTTATGCTTGATAGGCCACTGTGATAAAATTCAAAGGAACTATAAGTATGAAAAAGTCCATTGTATGATCAAGTACATTACTACAGTATATGGTGAGAATTTCTGAAAGGGAGATATTTTCATAAGCCCTCATTTTACTGGTGACAAAACTGAGACACAGAGAGACCCAGTTTCATCAAAAGCCCAGGTTTTGTGATAAAGCCAGGAGCTGAGCGTAAATGACCTTGTTCCAGATCCATGTGCCTACCCACAACTCTCTTGTGATGTGTGCAAACAACTATGGGGCAAGGCAGGCCTGGGGGGATACTAGAATCAATATTTGGAAACGTTGGAGAAGAAAAGATTGGTTATGACCTAAAAAGTGTTTCTCACTGGGAGAAGTGAGATCTTCTCACACTTGGAGACTCCGGCAGGTTACTGAATCTATTTGAGCCTTGGATTCAAAAAAGGAGAGAGATGTCCCAGAACTAAAGACCAACCTGAGTAAAGAACACAGTGACAGAGTCAGGACGATGTAAGTAAAATATATTGGCCATGTGGCAATGTCAAGGGATGATTTTGGAAGGCCTTATCCTGAAAGATGTTGGTTACCAGGCTGAAGGCCGTATGCAAAATATGAATAGGAAGCCGCTGAGTACTCTCACAAGGCGGGGCTTGCAGTCCCTGAATTTGGCGTCTTTAGAGTCTGCGAACTAATGCCGGAGTCAGAATGCTGCCTTCACACAGCTCCTCTCTGCGATGGTTCTGCTCCACTCTGCGTGGGGGTAGGGCGTGAAATGACGGTGTGGAAGATGTTCTGGCCCATCCAAAGGGCATTGGGCCCCTCTGTCCTACATTTAATGGCAGTGTGGGTGGAGAGTCTAGGGGACAAGAGACTTGAGTGTGCAGCGGCAGGTTCTGAAAGTGAGGGCAGGACCAGAATGAAAGTCAAACCCAGGCGTGTGCAACCCCGTGGACAGCCCCCTGCAGAGCTGCAAGCAGCGCGATGCTGCGACAGGAAAGGTGTAAGTGAAGACGTCAGATGCAGTCATTTCACACTAGCTTCTGTCGGCGTCTGCCCACAAGCTCCCCAGTCATTCAGCTGTTTTTTCATTCAACAACCAAAGATTAGCTCTGCCTGGTGGCGCATACCTCCCAGCAGGCTGGGAGACTGAGGCAGGAGGATCACAAACTCAAGCTCAGCATGGGCAGCTTAGCGACTTAGTGAGACCACCTCAAAATTGAATGGGGTTATAGCTCGGTGTGAAGGCCCTGGATTCAATTCCCAGTAATACACACACACACACACACACACACACACACACACACACACACACACGGCAAAGATTGTCCTCACCCCTGTGCATGCCCTTTGTATTGTAGATGCTGATACACTTTTTCATATCCCTTTATTAGAATCTATATTGGTTTCCTATTGCACCATAATAGACTACCATAAATTTAATGGCTTGGCAAAACATTCATTTATTGTCTCTCAGTTCTGTAGGTACAAAGTCCAGTCACAGCACACCTGAGCTCTCTGCTCACGTCCTCACAAGGCAGAATTAAAGGTGTCCGCTGGGCTGAACTGTTGTCTGGAGACTTGAACTTGACTAGCAAATCCAGTTCACTGGGAGATTGAGGCAGGAGGATCACATGTTCAAGCCCATTCTGGGAAATTTAGTGACTTACCAAGTCTCTGTCTCAAAATTTAAAAGGAGGCTAGGGATGTAGGTCAACGTGAAAGCCCTGGGTTCAATCTCCAGTCCCCTCCTCAGGAAAACAAACATACAAAAAACTCACCACTTGCAAACTCATTCAAGTTGTAGACAGAACCAGCCTGCTCTAGTTACAGGACTAGGGTCCCTGTTCCCTTGGTGGCTGGTGACTGGGGGCTGCTCCTAGAAGCTGCTCACAGGTCCTTGCTCTGTGGCCCCTCATCTTCAAAGCCAGCAGTGGAGACACTTCCTCTTCCCGTGCTTTGAATCTGTTCTTCTAAACACCACCCCTTAACAAAATTCATCAGAGCAGGTCAGATCATCCCCTTTGTTAGAGGCAGTTATGCCACCTCACACCCAATACACCCAGCCGAAGGCGTGACTAGAACATCATATTCCAAATCCTAGGATCATGCAGTGTGTGTGCCCCAGGGAACCGGAATCAAAGGCAGCGCCTAGAATTCTGCCCCTGCAGGGCTGGAACTGTGTAGAGAGATTCAGAACCTAGCACCGGCCTTGCCCGCAGAGACAGCTCAACAAATACTATTGCTCAAGAAAATGCGCTATTGCCTCCATTTAAACAGCCTCTTACCTCCGCCACTCTATGCCACCTTCCTTACCTTTTTAAAAAAAATCTCCTCAGCACTGATCACAGACTGATGTGTTATATGTACAGATCCGCATATGATAATTTCAGGTAATATCCTGACTTGGAATGCTTAGGATCAGAAGTGTTTCCTGTTTGGGATTTTTTTAGATTTAGAGTACTAGCATAAATATAATGAAATATCTTGGGTCTAGGCGCCAAGACTATACATGGAACTCATGTATGTGTCATATACACCTTATACACATTGCCTAAAAGTAATTAAGTGCAATAGTTTTTAATAACTTTGTACATGAAACAAAGTTTCATTGTGTAGATTTTTTTAAAAACTTATAATATTATACCAACATTCAAAGAGTATCAGATTTTAGAGCACTTTGGATTTCCAATTTTTTTTTGAGATAAGGTCTCCCTACATAGCTCAGGCTGACTTTGAACCACATTATAGTCCAGGGTGACGTTAAACTCACAAGATCCTCCTGCCTCAGTCTCCTGAGTGCTAGAAGAGCAGGTGTACATCACCATATCTGGCTTTGGATTTCTGACTTTTTTATAAAAGATAGTCAACTTGAATATATTGTTTGTTCATGCTCTGCCCTTCTGTCATTCAAATGAAAGCCCCATTTACTTGTGGATTTTTTCCAGATTATTCCTTTACCCTGTATCCCTAGTACTTAGCACATCGTAGACACCTAATAATAAATATTTAGTGAACAAGTGGATGGCTGAATATTCTCACCCTGTCAGGACAAAAAAGAAGGCACTACTTCACGACTACAGAGTTGTATGAGAAAATGTTCCGAACGTCCATTCAAGGATAACTTGCATGCATGTCACTACCTGTACAGCATGTGCCCAAGATGTATATTTTTCACCATGTAATCCACAGAGCAGCCAGAGAAAACCATTCAAGTCATGTCCCTTTGTTTAGATGCCTCCAGCGACTCCCTGTTCACCCTGAGAAAGGGCAAAGGCCACCATAATGGACGACAGTCCGGTGTGATCACCTCTCCACCTTGCTCTGCTCCTCTGCTCCTGGGTTCCTCCCCACCCCCACCAAGCCGCGCAGTGCCCCACGCTCCCCCTCACACCAGTGCTGTGCCCCGCTCCCCCAGGGACCTTTGCTTTTACTCTTCCTCGGCCTGCCCCGTGCGTGGTTCCTGCACCGCCTTTCTTAGCTCATTCCTCGCTTTCCACCCCTGAAGTGAAGCTTCCGCCACCACTGCCCTTAAACCACAGCCGTGGCTCATTCCAGGGCCCTGTGCGCCTCTCCTGTCTGTTTTCTTCATGGCACTCACCACCACACACCACTTACATCCGTGTACTTCTTGTGTGCATCGTGTGTTTCCTCCCTCCAGAAAGAAAGAACAGAGAGGTTTGCCTTTGTGCTGCTACCTACACCCCCAGCACCTAGGACAGTGCGTAGCTCTCAGCCGGTCCTCCATAAATACTTATTGCCTCCTAGGGCGTTGACAAGGGTGCAACAATCACTCAAATAAATTTTGATTTAACATATTCCCTCATTAATTGCCAAACGAATCAAATTTCCAGGCCCTCTTGCCCTTCACCCCAACCAAAAACTATAACCCCATCTTTTACCCTTTGAACAATCTATAAAGCCCCCAGAGAAATTATGTTGTATTCTAAGAAAACTCATGTTCTTACTCTTCTGAATAGGAAAGTGGCTGGCGGTTTCTAGTATTGTCTGAGCCTGGTGTTACCTTTGTAGTTGGCAGAGAGAAGTAGGTCAGAGTAACTGAGCTTTTTATCTGAGCTAACAAAAGCACTTGGAGTCGTTAGCTCCAGCCTGGCCCTCCCTAGAAGAAATGCTGAGCAAAAATACAAATAAGGTATCTTGGGAATTCAAAGCACAGGGCAACAAAGGGTATCAGAGGACAGGGGTGTGTAGGAAACTGTGTAGTTAGAACAGGGCCCAGGACATTCTTCAAAAGCTCTGTATTTGGGGTGTGATGCTGTGTTTGAGCTGAAATATTAGAGTTGGTGACTGGCCCTAGCCTCTGCCCAGCTTCTGTTTCCATTTTATTCAGCCTATGCCATGGTTTGGATATGACTTTAGTGTTTTAGTTTCCAGTGTTAGAAGCACGTGTGGTTGTTGCCTCTCCATTTCCCCACCATGTAGGGACATAGCGAAAGGATCTCTCACCAAAAGTCAAACAGATGGGACCACCTGATCTCAGACTTTTGGCTTCCAACACTGTGATCTAAATCCTCCTTTCTTTATAAAGTACCTTGCCTCAGGTATTTAATTACAGCAACAGAAAAATGTATTACTGTCCCTTACACTGATGCAGGCTCACACTTCATACAAGTTCTTAACCTCATACACAGCATGTCTTCTAATAAGAACTAAAACAAGTTCTCAGGGATACTCAGGAGTGCCTGAACAGTGTTTCTAAGTTTAGGTTTTTATTGTAAGAACTAATAAGAGTCCTCAGGTTTACTGAGTCTTTCTCTGTCACAGATTTGTCCAACGGAAGCTCAGCATGTGCTCATAAACCTCGGATATCTGCAGGACTAGACACAGAGGTGGTTCTATCCTTTCTTCTGCATCCAGAGCTACTCCAGCCAGCTGGGCACTTAGCCTCTTCCTCTGATATAAAGACAAGCCAAGATTTTCCCACTTGGTAACTAATGCTGTAAGAGATTAAGTCATTTGGACAGGCGAGGAACTTGACAACCTAAGACATGTATTTTTGTGTACTGAGAATGAGAGAGAAGGAGTAAAAGGAAGAAGTGGTGTATTGTTTATAAAGGTATTTTATATAAATGTAAGCAACTGTTTACATAACATGTCCAGAAAAGACAAAACTCTCAGGGAACAGATCAATTTCCTGGAATTGTAGAGTGAGAGTAGATCGATTGAGAATACTCACACGGAAACTTAAAGGCAAATGTCCAAAAACTGGATTAGGTGGAAGGTTGCACAACAGTATACATTTACCAGAACTCATCAAACTTTACATTAAAAGGAATAAATTTACTAATTCAATTCACAATAATACCAGGCGAATGAAATACTTTGGAATAAATTTAACCAAGGGGGTGCAAAACTTGTACCAGAAAACTACAAAGTACTGCTGAAAAAAACCAAAACAAGACCTAGATAAATGGAAAGATGTCTGTGTTCAGGGGTTGGGAGACTTATTATTGTTAACATGTCAATACTACCCAAATCTATGCCCCTGCCCAAGACTTTAAAACCAGTCCTCAAATTCTTATGGAACTCTGAGGGTCTTCAAATTGTGAAGATAATACTGGAAAAATACAAACAAAAGAGACATTTCCTAATATCAAAACTCACTATAAAGCCACAGTACTCGCAGCAGTGTGATGCTGGTATTGGAAAAAAATGTACAGACCGGGATCTAATTGAGAGCCCAAATACAAACTCAAATATCTATGGCCAATTGGTTTTTAACAAGGATGCCAGCACCATGTAATGGGGAAAGAATATTCTTCTCAGCAGATGGTCTGCAGACCACTGGCAATTCACATACAAAAGAGATGAACTCATACCATATATGAAAGTTAATTCCAAATGGGTGGATAACCTAAATGTGAGAGCTATAAAAACATGAAATTTTTAGAATAAAACATTAGGTAAAACTTCATGACCTTGGATTTGATACCAGCTTTTTAGATATGGCATCAAAAGCAAAAGCAACAAAAGAAAAAAAATCAGTGAATTGGACTTCATTCAAATTGAAAACTTTTGCGTAAAAAAGGACATTATCAAGAAAGTGAAAAACCAAGATACAGGATGAAACATGCATGACTGGCAAATATATCTGGCATCCAGGATTCAGAATATATAATGAAGTTACAACTCAGCAACAACAACAAAACCCACCTAAGTAAAAAAGAGTGAGGGACTCAAATAGACATTTTTCCAAAGATACACGCTGTTCAGTGCCAGTAGCCATAAGGAAAATGCAAATAAAACAACAAAATACCTCTTCATGCCCACTAGGATGGCTATCAAAACAAAACAAAACTAAACTAGTATTGCGGAGGATGTGGCAAAATTGAGACCCTCAGGCATTGCTGATAGCAATGAGAAATGGTGCAGCTATTGTGGAGAACAGTTTGATAATTCCTCACAAACTAAACGTAGAATTACCACAAGCCTGAACACTTCTACTTCTAGGCATATACTCAGAAGGACTGAAAATAGGGAGTCAAATATTTGTATGTCAGTCAAAGTTCACTGTAACACTACTGACAAGAGCCAGAAAGTACAGTCAATCCAATGTCTATCAACAGATGAATGGACAAACAAAATATGGGATAGCCATGCAAAGGAATATTATTCTGCCATGAAAATAAATGGAGTTCAGACTTCTGGGAAGATGGCGACTGGGTGAGCAGCAGAGAAAGATCCTCCCAGAGGATCACCACCCAGACACTGGAATATAGCAACATGAGAGAGACAAGAGGGAGAGAAAGGAAGGATCTGAAATGAGAATTGAAGATCTCAGACAGAGCAAACAAGACCTCTCCTGGAGGAAAAACTTGGAGAGTCACCATGGTGCAGTTAGAGGAAGAGGAGGTGGAGAAGGAGGGAGCCACCCCTCTGTACACCTAGATAAACGGAAACACCCTCAGCCCGCTCCCTCGTTACTATACTTGCAGCTTCAGCTTTGGAGGCCCATGCTCGCAGGAGCCTCTTGACTCGTCCAGGGGAGAGCAGAGTTCCAAGAGCTGGGCCAAAGCCAGAGTGGAGAAGGTTCAGCCCAGAAAAGAGGCAGCAGCGGATGGGAGGTGTTGTAAAACCCAGCGTGAGGATGAAAAGTTACAACAGCCACTAAAGCAGCACGCCCACTCTGCAGCGACCTTTCTGATCAGCACCCTGAGGCAAGGCGGAGTCAAAGCAAACAGTACACAGCCCACCACACCCAGCTCTACACCTGCCCGGAGGCTGTGGCCTCTTACCTCCACTGTGTGAGCAACTACCAGCAGAGAGCAGCAGAGAGCAGCAGCAGTGACCCCAGGGCCACAGCAATTCCCAGGGATCCAGTCAAAGAACAAACGGGAACTGGAGCACAACACTAAGAGAGAGCTGCAGATGGAGGTGGATCACACGGCCCCACGCCCTTCTCACTCCAACACCAAGCAGGAAGCACGAGATGAGTTGCTGGGCTTCAGCTCCCACCCTGAACTCCCTCTGTGAGCACCTGAATCTTGGCGACCCACATGCTCAACATATGTTCCCTACAGAAAAGGGATGAGTCCATGGGCTTCAGGACTCACCCTAAACTACTAATATGAGCACCAATTCATATTGCTTGCATATATGAACCTTGTATGAACCCATAGAGACAAATTACACAAAAGGCAGCAGTCCTGGAATGTAAGAGACAACAACATACTCTACACAGAAGACCCAAGAAAACCCTCCAGTTCTCTCCTAGAACTAATAACTAAACTTAGCACACACCCTGGACTACCTCACTGAGCATGGGTGGGGGAGACCTCACGCCGCTTGTGTCCAGCATCATAAGTGCACCCAATGCCCAGCTGTAAGAGATGGGGAGCAGCAGCACTGGTGAGCAATTAGACTGGGCCCCTGGGAGCACCTCTTTGAGTCAGAGCCCAGAGGTGTGCAGGGTCGACCCTGTGGACTCGACTGGGCCCATGGGAGCACCTCATAGGCATGGGTCGGAGCCCAACAGTCCTCTGGGACAAAGCCAAGGACTTGATTGGGCCCCCAGGAGTGCCTTGTCAGGGAAGAACCCAGCAGTCTGTGGGGATAATCCATGGACTGGATTGGGTCCCTGGGAGCACCTTGCTGGGCAGAGCCTGGCAGTGCTGGGGGGGTAACCCTGAGAACTCGACCAGGCCCCTGGGAGCGCCTTGTTCGAGCAGAAGCTGGTGGTCTGCGGGGCTGATGCCGTGAACTGGTCCAGGTCCCCAGGAGCACCTTGTTGTGGTGGGGCCTGGCGATTGGTGGGGTGAACCTATGGACTGGCCTTGACCCCCGAGGAGCTCAAGGGCTTATCAATCAGGTATGACCATACTATATTTGGTTCCCTGCCTATGTACCGTCTTTGAGGATGGCTGCTTTTCCACCTAGTGCCATAGCAATTTGAGTGCACCCATGTTTGTTACAGCATAATTTGAAGCAGCCATGTGCCTTCCCAATGTGAGAGCCTGAGGGAGTAAATAAACCAAAAAGTACAGTTACTGTCAGAGGAAGACGATTGATTGGCTAGGAGAACAATTGAGATGAGGGTGGACAAAACTGTTTGATTAATCGAATATGCCATTGTTTGTATAATTGAGTAACAATAGTGAAGACATCATTTTCTAATACAGCATCCATTTTTAATTCCCCAATATCTGCTCTATAATTCTGTGCTTCCCTTATCATTTATGCATTATTTACTCATTTATAACTGAGTAAGAAATGGGAAGATAACATGTAATATAACAGCCATTGTTAACCCCCTACTATCTTCTATATAATTGTGTATTTCCTTCATTGTTTTTGAGATAACTAAGTAACGAATACGAAGATGATATTATGTAAAACAGTATGCTTTGTCAATCCGCTACTGTCTTCCTCATAATTTGCGTATTTCCTTATTGTTTTTGTGTTATTCGAGTTTATGTTCTTTTATCTTTAAAATAAAAAAGTAAAATAAATAAAATAAATGGACTTCTGTTACCTGCTACAATGGGGACAAACCTTGAAAGCATTGTGCTAAATAAAATAAATGAGACACAGAAGGACAAATATTGTGTGATTCCACTTACATGAAATATATGATAGACAAGAAAACTCAGAGACAGAAAGTAGATTAGACTTTCCAAGAGCTGTGAGAAGAGAGGAATGGGAGGAAGTCTTTACTGATTTTACCACTTGTGCTTGGGGTGTATATGATTTGGATATAGAATGTTCCCCCTGGTAAGCTAAGGTCCTGAGTTCGATTCCTGGAGCCAAACAAAATAAAATAAAATAAAAATGTTCCCCAAGGACTCACATATTCAGAGATGGAGCTTTTGGAAGGTGATTGGATGACAGAGGCTCTGTACTCATGGGTGGATTAACCCATTCATGAGTTCATGGCTGACACTGTGTGCCGTTAGGAGTAGGGCCTTCCTGGAGGAGGTGGGTCACTAGGGATGTGGCTTTCAAGGGTGTATCGCTCACTCTCTGCTTCTCGTCTCTGCTTCCTGGGTGCTCCGGGTTGAGCAGTTTTCTTCCACCATGGCATTTCTGCTTGGAGCCAGTCAACCATGTACTGAAACCTCTGAATCCATGAACCCTCTTTCTCCTTTAGGTTGTGTATGTCACGTATTTCTTTGGTCCCTGTGATGAAAAGCTGACTGCTACAAGGTGATGAAAACATCTTGGAAATTCATGGTGGTGATGGACACACAACACTGTGACTGTGATTAATGCTACAGAACTACACACTCAAAGGCATAGTTATTTGTATGTTATTTTTTTTTTAACCACAATTTTTTTACAAAACAGGTCACCTGATTTAGTCACTTCCCTCAGTGCCGGGACAAATACCTGGTACCCACCACTTCAAGGCTATGAGGTTTATTTTGACTCCAAGGCAGAATGTCATGGTAGAAAGGTCCGGGTAGAAAAAGCTGCTCACATCATGGCAGCAGGGAAGCGGAGGGTGAAGGAGGGAGCCCGGGAGAGAAATAAGTCCTTCCGGGTCCCTCACCCAGGGACCTGCCTCCACTGGCCAGGCCCCACCTCTGCCAGCACACCGCACCACTGAACCTATCAGTGAACGAAGTCACCAATGCATACAGCACCGCCTTGAGCCCCCCACTCTCTGCCTGCCCAGCCTCTGAGCTCATGCAAGTGTGTGTGTGGGGGTCATTCTTGTAAACCGTAACATCGCCCTACTGAAATGAAGAAATTCTAATTTCAAAAGATAGTAATAAAACTGGGTATGCAGGAGTACACTGGTAATCTCAGCTACTTGGGAACCTGAGGCAGGAGCACTGTTCGAACCCAGGACTTCAAGGCCAGCCTGGGCAACGCAGTGAGATCCCATTTAAAGACAAGCAAACAAAATAATACATACTATATTCAAGGATTATATCTGCTTTTTATCACACTTTACCAAACTCAGCCCTATTTCATGTGGAATTTTTCATACAATGGGCATTCATTAAATGATTAAATGATGACTACCCCTTTAGGGAAATAACTAAAGAAAAAAAGCAATCCTGAGGGCGGTATCCTTGTCCAAAAAATTGATTTTATTAGTACATTTTTCATATACATAATGATAACGTTCATCATATGGAATTTGTACCTGTGTGGGTGATGTATCTTCATTTTTTTTCCCCCCAAACCTTTCCCCTCCCTAAGGAGGACAGCCTTAGACTATAGGATCATATTAGACTTTAACAGGTAGAGTTAATGGTGAGCACTCTTCAAAGCAATAAAATATATTTGCTGAGTAACAAAACAGACTTTTCTCCATTGAAATAGTTGCTGATCTGTATGTTGCCAATCATCCCGACCCCACAGAAATCATGCAGATAAAAGCTGTTAGAGATTTTCATGAATGACAAGAACTGTAAATAAAGGCACCAATTAAAGCATTCTCCCTATTCATTAAGCCAAAATATCCCTAACACACTGCCAATAATATTCTGATGTCAGCCAACAAATGACAAAATCACCAAATTTCTGCTAGTTTATTCTTCCACAGGCATTCTTGCCAACACATGCCTTTTAGGGTTCACATCTGCCATCTTGGCTGGAGAGGACCATTCCCATGCCAGTGATGGAATCCAGGGTAAGGCTCAAAGGGTGGACCTGTGGCTTGCCTTGTGTCAGCCACACTTGAAGTACTTCTGATTCAAGGTCTGCCTGGAGAGGTCGCTGATAGGATTGGTCTTATTTGCTTGTTTCTTATTGCTTACTGTGTTACAATATCACAAAGTACATAAAGTAATATTTTCTGTGGGATTAGGGATTACCCATGATAATGGATTTATTTCATATTTAGAACATCCTATTGATGTTTTTGTATACTTGCATTTATTTTGTAATTGTATCTGTGGAGCCAGGCTAGAGGAAGAGAATGATTCACTGGTTATTTTGAGCACATTACTAGTTATGTCTCCTTTGAGATTAACCTGGCCCCTGAGAAGCAGACGCCAAGACAGAATTAGATGAACAATATAGCCTGAACTCTGTTCTCCTAAAATTCTTAAGTTGAAATTCTGATCCTCAGGACCTCAGAATGTGACCTCAGAAAGTAGTGATCAAGTCATGAAAGATACAGTTAACTTAAATTGGGGACATTCAGGTGGCCCCATCCAATAAGGTAATGTCCTGTGAGAAGAAGAGGCCAGGACAGAGACGCACACAGGGAAGACCACAAGAAAACACAGGAGGAAACGACCATCTCCATCCAGAGGGAAAGGCCGCAGGAGAAAGCAACCGTGCTCACAAATTGGCCTCAGATTTCAGCCTCAAGAACTGCGAGATGATGCATTTCTGTCATTCAGTCGGTAACACTTGGTTATGACAGTGCAAACATAGTACCACAATGAGGAAGACTTGCTGGGGAAATAAATGCCCTTGCAGCGGAACAGCAGGCAGGGAGTCTCAGGCTGCAGTGCAGGGCTGACATCCGGGCATGAGAGAGGAAAGGAAGGAGGATAGGGCCGGAAGAGCCTCCAAATGCAGTGAGAGTTAGGGGAGCCCCCACGGGAACGACGCCCCTTAGGAAGCCCTTTGGGGTCTGGCCCTGTCACCCTTCCCTCATCCAGACGTTGGCTGAAGAAGCTCGGGGAGCATGGCAAGCGTGTGCACCGAGCATCAGCCCTGCAGGCTGGGGCTGGCAGCCCCGTACGCCCTCCCCAGGACGTATTCCACCAAGTGGGGACCCAAGCAGACACTTCCGTGGCTGTCTGCCTCACTGGGTGACAGGCTGTGGCAGTCCCCGACCTCCCCCCTCCCCACTCCCTTCTCCACCTGCTTTCCATAGCACTTCTGCAGGTGCTCTTGAGAAGCAGCAGAAAACCAGAGCTGACCGGAGGCTGTAGGATAACAAGGGGAGAAAGGCCGAGCTGTTGGAAAATGAGGAGGGGGAAACTCCAATTTGCCCCAGTTGCCAGAGTCAAAGCTACAATTCAGAAAATCTAGTGATGTCCCAATATCAAGGGCCATTTCCAAAATGCCAGCTTGACCGCATCCTTCCTCTGCTTGAAGCTCTCTCCTGCTCCTCCAACCCACTGCAGTGGACTTCAGCCCCTCACAGGACTATTTTTTTTGACCATGCACTAAACACACACATGCATTCACTGCATAAATATGCATATGTACACTTTAAAAACATAAAATGAGAAATTTAAAAGAGTGCTATAAATATAAAAAGAATTTCTTGCATTTCTTCCACTCTTCGCTTGGACATCACTGGCTATTGGATACGTTTAGATTTTTTGTTTTGTTGCCTTTTTGAGACGGTCTCGCTATGAAGTTCAGGCTGGCCTTGAGCTCACTTTGTAGCCCAGGCTGGTCTCAACCTTGCAAGAATTCTCCTGCCTCAGCCTCCCGAGTGCTGGGACTGCAGGCGAGCGCCGCCACGCCCGGCTTACGTTTAGACTACTTAGGGCGATGCGAGATGCCCTTCAGCTGTAGCCTTTCCTCCCTCTCTGCTTACTGCGCCGGCCGCCATCTGCATCTTAGTCTTTCTCCAAACGTGTCACTACCCTCAGTCTTTGCACACACCATCTCCTCTTCCGGAAACGCCCTTCCCTGTCTCCTTTCCCGTTTACCTCCTATTCATTCTAGGACCACAAGGACCTGGGAGTGGCTGTGCTGAGGCTAAGGTTCGGCGTCTCTTTGCTCAGCGTCCCCCCCTCCTTCAGAGCATCGCTTCCCTGTGTTGTGCCTTTTGTTTGCATTGCTCTCTTCCCAACGGGGCGACAGGGATTTTTGTCTGGCTTGTGCTTGTCACCCCAGCAACTCCCACAGAAATGTACTTGACAATCGATGAGTATTCAACCAATTTTTGATTAAGGAATGCTTCCCAGATTCCATTTTTACGAGGCCTCTCAAACGTTTCCATTGTGGCATTGCTGTTGGCCTGTGGACAAGCCTGGATCAGACACTTTCTTAGCACAGCTTACCTATTTCCTACATCTGAGGTCTTTAATCGATCAATAGATAATGTATGTCACAGTCACTTGGGACACCCGGTACAATGTGGGCTCTTTGATAAAATTAAACATAACCATAGGAAACAGGGAGGAAGACCTTTTGCAGAAGGGAAGAGGATCTCAGGATGCAAAGAGAAGCGAGGGAGGAAAGGAAAGTAAAAAGGGCTCAGATGCAGCATGTGTATACACCAGCATGCCGTGGTGAACTATTCATTATGTATTGCAGACGTGTATTAATTTTTCAAGACTATGGAAATGGGCTCTTTTTATTGTTGTTTTTTAGTTTTTTGGAAATGGGCTCTTCTCTCCTGCGGCTGGAGCTGAGAAAGTTGTGTGCGTGTGTTGACATGCAGCCTGTTTTTCTTTATTTTAAAGAATGTAGGGGCTGGGGATATAGCTCAGTGGAATAAGCGCTTGCCTAGCAAGCACAGGGTCCTGAGTTCGATCCCCAGTACCACAAAAAAAAAAAAAAAAGAATGTAGTAGAAAAAAAAAGAATAATAGCAAAATACAAACAACACAAAGCAAGGACATTAGAAATGATACAGTGTTTCAAGCTACATGATAGGGATGGACGATGGTTGTTATATTACATATTGCTATCGTTAATGAAGTTGCTCAGATTACCAGATGTAAGAATAGAAGATTGATCAAATCATTAAAGAGAATAAGAAGATAGTAATTTAAAAGAACATTAGAGACAATACACGGTGACACTAGGCAGGATGGTAGGAATTCACCAACGGTTGTTATACTGCAAATTGTTGTCGTCACATAAATTGCTCAGATGACCAGATACAAGCATACAAAATTGGTCAAAATAGTAAAAAAAAACAACAAAAAACCCCCACTTTTAATCATTAACTGTTCCCCTCAACACACCATCACACGCCAACAGTACAGTTATACCACAGATCCGTATCCATATATCTAACTGGTGCAGCCTGTTTGACGATCACCATGACCCACACTTGCAACACTTGTGGCTGCAGTTGAGATCTTAATCTATCTTGTGTTTTGTGCTGCTGTAGCAGAGTGCCTGAGGCTAGCTTATTTATAATGGACAGAGACTTATTTGGGACAGTTCTGTAGGCTGGAAAGTCCAGGTTGAGGGGCTCACCCTGGGTGAGGGGCTTCTTGCTACTTCATTCTGTGGCAAAGGATGGAAAGCCAAGGAAACACAGTCTCATGAGTGTGTGTGCAGGAAACAGAGACTGAGAGAGACGGAGACAGCGAGAAGGCTGAACCTGTACCAAACCCACTCTCGTAACTAACCCTCTTCCCCAATAAGGAAGACGATCCTACAGCGTGGATAAACCTTGATGATATTCTTTCCTTAGTGTCCCTCTGGCCCCACGCAGACATTTTTAGGATGCTTGATTTTCATAGCAAGAAAAAGGAAGCTTAAGAGGAAAAAGAGAAATAGGAGCATCACGGAATGGGGGAAGAAGAGGTAGATAAAACTCGGGATGAGATTTTGAAATATGCCTCTGAAATCCAAGATACGGGATGGGGAAGAACAGGAGCAAGGGAGGACCCTTCTGTGCATGGAGAGCCAAAGCCAAACTCCCAGGGTGGAGGGTGCTGCCCTGGCTCCTGGCCACCTACCTGACCTCTCTGCCTCCCACGGTCTTGTACCCACGTCAGCCCCCTTCTGCCCTCCCTCCTACATTCGTAGGAAACGAATTTTGAAGTAAGGCGCCTCTATTTGAGGCACCTTGTCCCAAGGGTTTTATAGTCTCCTCAGCATTCATTAGTCCCGCAGCTCTTTATTCTGCGTCTACAGAGTCCATAGCTCTGAGTCTATAGCTAGTCTCAATCTGTAGGCCCGAGGCTCCGTGGGATCTGGCCTTCGTGCTTTTCACCACCTCATCCCCACCTGTTGGGAGGTGTGTACCTTTCCATCTGCCGGTGTGCAGAGGGGGAAACAGGGCTTATAAAGGGCAAGTGACTTAGCAGAGGTCATACAGCTGCTGGACCTGGGATTGCTCCCAAGACCTACATCCTTCCGAACCTTGAGCTTTCTAGCCTCTTCCCTAAAGCAATACAGCGCCATTTGATGTTGAGAAAGAAGTTGATGTATGCGCAGTGCGGGGAAGGCTCCTGCGCACAGCTCTATCATTAGAGTGTCTTTGGCAACGCACCTGAGGAGGCCTCTAACTTCAGTGATGCGAAGTACTGGGATTACAGGTGTGCAGCACCAAGCAGCCTCCCAGGTGCCTCTGAGACCAGCTGGTGAGGAGTATCAACCCACAGCTTCGAGCACTCTAAGCACCAGGATGGGAGGGAGGGAGGGGGAGAGGGAGAAAGGAAGGAGAGGAGGGAAGAAGGAGGGAAAGCAGGATGGCCAGGAAGGGAGGGAGAGGGAAAGGGATGGAGGGGAAAATGCAGGCAAATGGTGCTTGTCAAACTTGAGCTAGTCTCTGAGTCACCTGGAGGGTTTGTTTGGTGCTGCACACCTGTGATCACAGTAGTCTGAGAGGCTGAAGCAGGAGGATGTCAAGTTCAAGCCCAAAACATGGGTCATTTAGCAACTTAGGGAGACCCTATCTCAAGAGAAAAAGAAATTAAAAAGAGAATGGGGATATAGCTCAGCGCAAAGGCCCTGGATTCAATGCCCAGTCCCCGTCCACACACATGAAACAGATTGTGGTCACTTTCCTGGCTCCCTGCTACCACCTTCAGCTCTTCCTGCCAACTTTATGTTCAGTGGGTCTAGGGTGAGATTTGAAAATTTGTTTCTAACCTAGAAACACATGTGAGGGAAGAAAAGAATTAAGGATGGATACAAGAAAAGTTTACAATATATTTAATTGGGGGTGAATAACGTTAAAACAAGTAGATTAAAATGTACATCTAGAGGACAAGCAGGCAGAGAGGCGCAGCAAAGTCCTTCATTTTGCCTCTCTGAGTTTTTTTTCAGAATTAAGTATTGGAAGAGGTGCTTCATAGAAGTTTGGGGACCAGAAGGGAACCCCTGGCAGTACATTAGCAAGGATCGCACTCCTACAGTATTAGTCGTGCAAGGCAGAGTACAGATTAGGTACCTGTCAGGCCAAGGAGTCTATTTACCCACCCTTGTCATCTGAAGACCTCACTGGGTGGTTATGCAACAAGGCTTTTGTGTTACTATGCAGCAGGAAGTTACTGGAGTTGCCAACAGAAGAATATGGTGCTTCTCGGTCCAGATCAAATCCTGCAGAAAAAGACAGAAAACGGGGCTGCCAGCTTGATGTTGTTGGTTTTTTTTTTTTTCCCCAAGCCCAGGATGAGCACTCAGAGAAACAGTATTTGGATTATAAGCAATCATAAATTATTCAATTATCTTACAAGTGATTTCTCAGTCATTTATTCATTTAATTAACTGGACAGCTATTTGTTAGAAGTGTACTATGTGCTGGCACTGTATGACATACTCAGAGTTTTCAAAAAATATATAAAGAATAAAAATGTACAATAATATCAGCCCTCATGGAGCTTTCATTCTGGTGAAGGGACCAAGACCAAAGAAGTCAATGAAGTACATGTTCCCCATAGAAAAATAAAGATGGGAAAGGGGTAAGGAGTGCTGGGGAGGAGATGGGACTGGGCTGCAATTCTAAACAGAGAAAAGGACATTTCCAGAAGGCAACTTTTAAGCAAGATCTAAAGAAAGTACAGGACCCCAGCAATCTGGGAGGCTGAGGCAGAAGGATCACAAGTTTGAACCCAACCTGGGCAACTTAGTAACTTAGTATGATCTTGTCTCAAAAAAAAAATTTGTTGTAAAGGGCTGGAGATGTAGCTCTGTATGAATGCCCTGGGCTCAATCTCCAACACCACACACACACACACACACACACACACACAGAAGGTCAAGGAGTGAGTTGAGCAGGAAGCTGAGAGAAGGAGATTCCAGGCAGAGAAGTCAGCTTGCACAAAAGTGAGATATACCCCACGCACCTAAGGAAGGAGGGCAGGACTCTGGGATGGATAGAGGGGCAAGAGGAAGGAGATGAGAATGAAGAGGTGGGGATAGGGGTGGTGGGGGAGACAGCACTGGTGCTTGCAAGTCCTTGTGTAAGCCTCTGCGACCGCTGGAGCCTTCTCAGCAGCAGAATAGTTACCAGGTTCTAGGTGCTGGGGACTCTTTCCAGAGATTCTTTCTAGGTTCTTCTTGTCCTGAACAAAGAATTAGACAAAAGCATTAAAGGTAGTGAGGTTGAGCCGGATGTGGTGGCCCACGCCTGTAATCCCAGCACTCTGGAGGCTGAGGCAGGAGGATCGTTGGGAGTTCAAGACTAGCCTGAACTGCAGAGCGAGACCCTCTCCCAAAAAGACAAAAAAAAAAAAAAATCTGCAAAGGTAGTGAGGTTTTACATTCATGAAAGCAAGAAAAGAAACATACTCTGCAGAGTAAGCGTGGGCCAATTAAAGTAGGAAAGAAGTGCACCCCCTGGGGTAGGGGGAGGGAGAGCAGACTACTGAGACTGAGAGCTCAGTGGCCAAGAGCTTAATGGCAGCCATCTTTTTGTCTCCCACTCTCGGGGCCAGGTCAGATGGAGGCCATGCTATCAAAAACCTGCTTGAGTGTTCATGAGAAGAATCAGAGATAGCATGTTCTGATTGTTCCCAGGGACTGTTCCGGGTGTGTATCCTGGAACTCTGTGACTGACAGGTCTCGCCCACCTGCCCAGTTAATTTGCCCTAACCTCCTGCCTCAGAATGACATTTGTTTCACATTTGACATTTGTTGGTTACTGGCACTGTCAAGTTGTCAAATAAACATGGCACAGGCACACCTGTAGTCCCAACACTTGGGAGGCTGAAGCAAGAGGATTGCTATGAGTTCAAGGTCAGCCTGGGCTACATGGTGAGACCCTGTCTCAAAAAATCAAAAACAAGAAAAAAACATGGCACTAATCCTGCCTGTGGGAGTTTAAGGATGTGTTCACTAACACTGGAGACAAGGGTCACATGTGATGAATTAAAAAAAAAACAGCGAAGAGGAAAAGTACTACCTTCAAGGTGAGACGGACAGCTTCCTGGGACATTTGAGGGCACCTGAGGAGGGGTGAGCCTTCAGCCAGCAACAATTAAATGAGGCACTACAGAATAAGTGATGGGGACTGGAATACTGGCAAGGGTGAGCACTGATCCTGGAGCTGTGAGGGGCAGTGGAAGGTGAGATGGGCTGTCAAGGTCACCAGGGCCACCTCCAAGAAGTCCTTGAAGGCTATTCTAAGGCACTGAAGCCTCATATACCTGTGACATTAGAACTTGGTCATTAGCTGCAAGGTTAATCTGGCCGTAAGGATTCACCTAGATTTTTCATCCTTTCTCATTGAAATCCTGTCTCCACAGTCCACAGACTTCCAGTAGACACTCCTACTTTTCTAGAACACATAGGAGTCACACTGGAAAGACTAGGTGTGGCTGAGGCCCTTCCTCCCAGGACTCTGTGTTCTTGCCAATTCTTATCAGGGAGACTAAATACAAACTTTGCTTCTTTGCTAGGTTTTGTGAACATAATAAAGTCTTTAGTATTTTCACCAGATTTAATCATGAAACACTTTCTGAAATCTGAGAGAAAAATGTGTTTTATTTGTTGTTCCCTGAAAGTCAAAGTAGAGTCCAGTGCCCCCTGGGCATAATGATCATCACAGATTGGCCAGAACGGTGGTTTTTTGTCCTCTGTAAGGATCCATATGTACAGTGCATCCTATTTTTATCGTTCGACTGTTAAGGTGTGTGTCTGCAGTTGATTAAATAAGGAATCCTAAGCACAAGGGTGGAGGAGGAAGATGATAACATTTTCTCTTTCAGTTCGTGCTCTCTGGAGTGCCCCTCCATCCTCTGCCTTTCCCTCACAGAAATCCACTTAGAAGACATATCCTTGGCAAGTGTTGACTCTTGTTTGGAAGTTTTCTGTTCTGAATAAAAAGTCTGATTTTTTTCCTTTTGCCTTTTTTTAAATTGATATAAAGTACTCTGGGCCAAATTCTGCCCTTAGTTACTATTTCTGTGGCATTTGCATTGTACACATAAGCAAACCCTGAGGTTGAGTTTGCTACAAACTTTTAAGAATAACAACTTACATCTGTGTGTCATTTTAGATTGCAGAAAATGATTACACATACCACTGATAATTTAGTTGACATGTACACAAACACTGAGCAGCAGATAAAGAAGTATTTCGTTGTATTTTGTGGGCAAAGTAGCTGAGACATTGAGAGAGTAAATAGCAGATCTCGGGCCACACAGACATGGATTCCAACCATGGCAGTTCTTTTCTTACTCCTCTTGTCAGAATATGCGGGAATTTTAGGTCTTCGTCTTGAAAGCCTGGTGGTGTTCCTTTCATGGCAAAATCCATGAATGTTCGGGCACCTCCATAGATTGGAACCCAAGAGTTGCTCTAGCAATTTATGAAATTACCATGTAAGTGTTCCTACGTGTAGCTCTAGCGACTTCTGCTCCAGCTCTGTCCGGTATTCACCTGTGTCTCCAGATTTCAGGGTCATAGTTTTTCTTGGGTCTAAAACCAGACAGCAGGGCTGGGGATATAGCTCAGTGGAATAAGCGCTTGCCTAGCAAGCGCAGGGTCCTGAGTTCGATCCCCAGTAC